>APFE030425244.1:11509-26254 GCA_000404065.3 Pinus taeda
GCAAGACAGCATTGTTTTTTCCCCATTTGGATTAACCAAAATGCATCCTGCTCCTGAGCCTTCATTAGACTTAGAGCCATCAAAATACAAAGACCAAAATAAAGGAGTATTAACAGTGGTATTTATAGTATTCTCATAATCATTGAAACATCTAGACTTATCTGTTTGTGAAAAGTTTTCAATCTGAGATGTGAAATGATTAACTGAGAAAGGGGAGGGTTGGGCAACAAAGTTGCCAAAGAATGACTCGGATGAATAATTGCCCAAAATGTTATTGTTGAAAGCTACAAGGTGATTTTCCTGTTCAAAATCGGTAACTGTATGAGTCATATGTTTTTCTCGGTCAATCTTTATTTGGTTTGGCTTGCCTTTATAAGGGAGCCACATATGTGACCAATCAGTTGAGATGTACCCATGCAATTTTTTAGACCAGTCTCTGCTCAAAATCAAACCATAAAATTCAGGTATATCAGCTATAAGGATATCAATTCTTTGTACTATTCTTGGATCAGCTGACAATCTGATGGTTACGGAATTAATTTCACCAACAACCTGTACCTTAGTTCTGTCTAATTGAACAATATGGATAGCAGACTTCTGGGGTTCTATGTTCAGTTTGGAACAAACTGAAGCTGGCATTATGTTAGAAGATGCCCCTGAGTCAATCAAACAGTTGTGCAAGTTTCTATTATAGATTTCATAGGTTAGGAGAAATGGTGGAGTGTGAGAGCTTGACCTATCACCAATTAGGATGGAATCTGTAGCTTCAACCATATCTGGAGGAGACTGACCTGAGTCATTAGAAGCCTTTGAACTAGGAAGAGGAGTAGAAGGGACTGCATTCAACTCTTTAAGGAGTAATTTTTGCTGATGCTTTAGCTTGCTAAGCTCAAACATGGTTATGTTGGCTTTGGTCTTTTTCATGTCATCAACGATATTGTACTCCATGGAATCAGATATCACCAACGTCTTAGAATTTAAAGAGGGAGTTGAGGGCTGGTTTTGAGGGACTGCTACAGGTGATTTCTTTGGAGGTACTTTCTTCTTTGTTGTAGCAGCACCTGCACTTCTTTTATTTGAAGTTACCTGAGCAGGCTCAGGAGCACCTTTACTCCTAGTGGTGACTGGAAAGGCTTCTTCTTCATTATCTGTATCAAGATCGGGGAGTATGAAGTCCCACATTCCATGACACTCAGCCACTTCTTCTTCATCATCGGATGGTGGGGTTGCCTCTTCTTCTTCTTCTTCTTGGTCGGAATCGGCATTTGATATGACATTAGGTGGTTTTGCTTCTGTTTTCTTGTAAGTCCTAAAAGGTCTTTTGCTTGATGTTTCGGCCACCTGCTTTTTAATGTCAATCATTTCATTGGACAATGTTTTGAGAACCTTTTGTAGTCCCTCCATATCATATGGGTCTTTAGGGCTTTTCTTTTTGGAGTCTTCTTTAAAAGAAACTTTTTTGGCTTTTCTATCTTCCAAGGCAGCTTTTTTTTCTAAGGAATTGATGCGCTTCTCAACATCAAGTGCCTCTTTCATGTTTTCAGCTAAGGTAGGTTTCCCAGCCCGATCTACGAAAATAGCTATATTAGCAAGTAGGGCAGTGATATACCATTCGCTTCGTATTTGTTCACTTGGTTTGGAAGCCGTAGGGATTTTATTAAGGAGTTTATTAAAACGAGCATTAAATTCCTTGATGGGTTCCCTATGTTCTATCCTTAAGTTGGAGAGATCATTTATTAAGGTTGCTAAAGACCTATCATCTCCATACTTAGTCAGAAACTGCTCTTGGCACGTATCCCAGTCGGTAATAGATCCAGAGGGTAGAGAAAAATACCAGGATCCTGCTGATCCTTATAAAGTATAAGGGAAAAGTCTGACAACAACATCTTCATGGGCTACCCCTTTTAGGTTGACCAATAGCATAAAATTATTAATATGTTCCTCGGCCTGAGTTCCATCATCTGGGTTGAACTTAGGGAGCCATTTTTCGGGTGCATCTGGTAAAGGATGTAATGGCACAGGCATATTGACCACGCCCAGTCTTGTCCATGGATCTACCATTATAACAGTACCAGAGGTTGATCCTACTATTGGGGTTCCAGATATATGGGAAGAAGATGATACTGAAGGGTGAGCCGATTGAGATGTTGAAGCTTGTGTTCCCTGGTAGACAACAGTATGTAGTGGAGGAGTGGGTGGTAGACTTTGCAGATGAGAAGATGAGATGGAGGATGTGGATGAAAGTTCCCCACTATCAGACTCCTCAGTGTGCTTCTTGGCCCTTTTCCATTCGAGCAAGGGGAACTCAATGGGTTTGATACCAAGTTTTCCACTTTGCAGTCTGGTAAGTGGATGGGATAGATTGAACTGCGAAGTCGCACTGCTTTGAGATACCTCAGATCTTTGTGGCGAGATCGAGAAAGTCTGAAGTTTTTGGATAAGAGACTAGACTTCAGGAGATTCAAGACTCAATTGTTCTGAGGGATGTTGGGTGTGAGCAGTGGTGATTGATTCCTGTTCTTCTTGATTACGTGTTGGAGAACCAGCGCGCGATCGAGAATGAATAGGAGAATCGGAGGGGGAATTACTCTTAGAATGGCTTATGGGTTTAGATTTGCTTGCCATTCATAGTTGGGGCCCTCCTTCTAGCGCCAAAAATGTTGATGCCTCGGAAATCGTTGCACCAACATTGGGGGAAACCACCCGGTCCGGACCTTAGTGCAGCTCCTTTTCCGTTTGGGGTAGTGGCTCCGACTGGGGATAATGGGACCAGTTTCCCAGAAATAGATAAATGGGATGAATGAATACTTTGTAGATAATAGTAGCGATAGGTGAATGACTAAAACTATTGACAGCTATGTAAGTAAATAAAACTATCCCGGGAATCTATTTGAACTTCTAAAGCGTAGCTTTTGATGTTCTATATCATAAAAATACAATTATATAGATGACTGCATTCTCAAAACATAGATATTAAATCAATCAAGATTGTTGTACCTAAATAGTTAGATACAGTGATTAAAGCGATACTACTAAACTTTAAAGGTTCATACCATCAATGCATACATGATTAAAAATAAGGCATATCATTTGAACATCCAATAGTGGTATGAGCAAGATTTCCTGTTGTTATGCATGCATACAATTAATGATAGCAAAAATAATTACGTAGCGAAATCATATAAACAGAATGAATTCAAACAAAGGATAAAAATACCATTTGAATCGTAAGCCACTCCCGATATGAATCACTATGTATAGTTTCTACTCCAACGCATAAACAATCTTTACATCAATGACAGTAGTGCACAATTGAATCAAGAAATTTCTTCATTAGAGTAAAAGCAAGCGGTCGAGTTTCATAAAAAATATAAAGGCTGAAGCACAATAGTGCAAACTTCAGTCTGTTAAGTTTTATACAAAATTTTACGACCCTTTCTAAATGCATGAAAGGGTCTATAAATACTATGCTAATCTTAAATATCTACGAAAACAGAAAAGCTAACTAAGCTGATGTCAATAAATTCTTGTTGCTATTTTTGCTGGCAATCGAAGGAGCTGGATGATGAATCACTCTGTTGGCTGCTTCCCCTTGAACCTGAGTTGATTGATGGCGAGCATTGGCTCAACTTCAGGAGGTTTGTTGAGCCTGGAACTGAGCTGGGCAGCGTAGGTGGAGTCTTGGATATCGGGGATCATGCATTGAATGGCATCAGTTAAGCATTTGAGAGCAGATCGTTGCTCATGTGGCTTGATTAGAAACCGCCAATATGCATCCATGTCTAAAGAGTTAACCATGGTGATTGACCTTGCTCTGCCCTCTAGATCAGGGTAGCATGTTTGTTCCAATGTATTTGCAGTAGTAATTTTGCCAGGCGTGCATTGGGAAACAATATTAGCCAAATATAGAGTATCATTTACTAGATCAGCCAAATTACCAGCGGTTAATGTACATCTTGATGCTGCCCTTTCTACCTTTAATATTTATGTCTGCCATTCTGTAAACAATATATTTTTATGGACTTCCAATATCCGAGGAAAATTGGCTTCCTTACCTGACTTTGAATCTTGCCATTCAAGATAGTTCGAAATATCTTCTTCGGCTTGATTATATTCTTCTCTAATCTTTTCTACCTGCTCACTTACAGTCATAGCTAACTCACAGAGTGGTTCCGCCTGAGAGAGGGATTGCGCCAAGAGTTTAACTTGGGATACAAGCGCTTTGTTGATTATCATTGCCTCTTTTTTGAATTCTTGTATTTGCGCATCTCCCTTGGTGGCTTCTAACTGTGTTGTAATTGAGCAATATGTTCATATTTAGCCTTTAAAGATTGCTCATTTGCCGCTTTTAGCTGCTCTAATGCCTCTGTCAACTCACTTTGTCTCTGTATCGCTGCTTGGGTGATCCTCTGTTTCTCCTCCTGCCATTGCTGCATCAATTGGCTATTGATTTTCTGCTGTTCCAAAAGCTGCTCGCTTGTGCGCACTGTTTCTTGTTGGTGTTTTGCTAATCGCTGCTCACCTTGTGTTACCTTTTGTCTGACATCTGCTAATTCCGTTTGAAGAGTGAAAATCTCCTGGTCCTTCTTTTTTAAGAGAACTGTTACCTCTGATGCCTTGTCAATAGTGGCAGTTGAATAAGCTCCTGCATATTGTGATAACTTGGTTAGGTCATCAGAAGGATCGAGTTTCTCCCTCCAAACTACATTGCCCGTAAGTGATTGTTCAGGGAAGAGGGAAGGTTGATCAATCCTCTGCCTCTTTCTTGATCGTTTTACTACGGCTTTATGCTTAGGGCTGTAGAAGACATTTAGTGGAGGAATGTCTTCTACCAGGAGAGTAATTTGGTCGCTGGGACCTTTTGGAATTACTTCTACGTTCATAACTTTGGGTGGGCCGGTGGCTGTGGTCAAAGCCTGGGATGAGGCTTCTTTCTATATGCCGCTGCTCTTAGGAGTCTCGGTATTTTGTGAATCCTTAACTCCACCGATGATAGTACTAAAATGTTGCCATTCCTTTTGCAGCTCGGGGTCTGTGACAGTACCCTTATTATTATCGGCGGTATTTTGCTTGGACTGGGACTCCTTTAGCAGTTGTTTCTCTTTCTCTTTCTCTTGTTGCTCATGTTCCTTCTGCTGGATCTCTTCCTGTTCCTTTCTCAGTCTATCTTCCTCTTCCTTTCTTAAACGTTCTGCCTGCTCTTCCTTCAGTTTTTCCTCTTGGTTTTTCTTCTGTTGATCCTCCTGCTCATTGATTTTGGTTTTCAGTGTAGCAGGGGGTTCTTTCTGTCGTTGCTGACCAAGCTCGCTTGAGGACGCCGCTTGGGTTGGCATTATTAAGTTCAAGGGCAGAGTTTGCAACCTCTGCTCCCTGAGCTTATTGAACTCAAATAACCCTTCGTCATTATACCTTGTTCTAGCAAGCTCTTTAGCATGACCAATTGATTCCGCAGAGATAAAAATATCATCAAAAATATCTTCTTTATGCTCAAATGTTGATAATTTGGCATGTTCTAGAGCGACGTATGCATATTTTTTCGGGTCATATGCTCTGTTCGGTATTATAGGAAGGTTTAGGGCTTGAATTTTCATGGCTTCCTTTTCTGCATGTTTCAAATCATGCAAGGTAAAGACTCCACATTTGAAAGGAAAATTTGGCCAGCCCCTTTTTTGCCTTAGCCTAAGAGTCTGTGTAGTACTTTTGGCTGAAAGTTGGTAGGAAATTTCTCGGGCCAATAATTTGTCAGGAACATATAAGGGAAGGACATGGGGATTGGCTTGACTGCCATAAATCCTAACATACGTAAAATATTCTTCCCCAAACCAACTACCCACTGATGGCAGGTCAAAAGAGGCTAAGTAGGAGATCCTTGGAATGGGCTTATTAAAAATGGCATAATAGATAGGAATCATGAAACCGTTACAGATATGATACAAGTGATTCTTATGAGACGACTTCCACATTTTGCGATGGTAAATATGGATGGGGGAGGGGACCTGTGCGGTCCATCTCCAACCGAGAATGGGGAATTCGGAATTAAAACACAAGGTATCCAAAATATAAGCACTCTAATAGAATGGAGGGATTATCCTCTCGCTGACTCTGGTCTGATTTCTATATTCTTTAATAGCAAGGGCAAGCTTATCCGAAAGGATAGTGGCCCAATCCATAATCCAACTGTTGATTGCCGCTTCCATGAGGGGAACCATTTCGATAGTAAAAATGGCTGAATCATGCAGACCCCATAATCTACACATCATTATAGCGGCATAGCAATAAGGTGAACACAAGGAGTCGACTGAGTACTTACCAGAGGATTCATGTTTGTGCTTACTTGGATTCTACCTCCAATCTTTGATAGGTTCAGACTCAATTTCATTCTCACTTGCGAATTGCTCCAGAAATGCGCTATTGTAAACTTTCTCTGGCATAGGCAAATGATACATTTGCCTCAAATCCTCTGGCTTGAAGGACCCAAAAATCCTTCCATCGTTTGCGACGAAAGTTCTGTCTGTGATAGGAATTTCTTCAATCGCCCATTTGATAACATCGGTGTATGGAAGCATTTGCTCTCTAGCCGCTATCTTATGTAGGAAGGAGTCGGCTAAGTCCTTGAGAGTACACTCTGATTTTTTGATAGAATCTGCAGTAGCTTCTTCAATCACCTGCTCATGTTTTTCGGCTTCTAGCAAATCATAAGTCCCTTGCCAAGTTGTTCTAGCAAGGCCCGCGCACGTTGTATCTGATATCAAACCCTTCTTGCTATTTACTATTAGTTGTGGCGCGGCTAGTGGATCATTAACGCCTGCAACCTTCTTCTGCTTTTTTCCCATTACGCCCGAATTGCTTGCAAAATCTGTATTCTGCACAGAAAGGTGGTTTTGGCGTAATACTGAGATAACAATGAAACTCACAAATGATAGTAAGATAGAAAGAAGAACGTTGATATAATTTGTCTTTATTAAAACACCGCAGATACGATCTATAGGCGGATCTGAGGGGATGGATTCATTTAAGAGACCGTATAGGACCTGCCACCTTATAAATGATCATTAGTGCAATATTTGCCGAAAGATCTTTTTTAAATCATGCAATGGACGTATTGGCAGCCGAGCGGGAATGATTATGTCTTAATTGTCATTAACTCAGGCTTTCCAATCACTTTAACGGTTTTTTCGTTGAGAACTGTGCCTTATCTAATCGGATCGGGCAGGGGCGCGAGGGTAGTTTTAACAATGCTATAAGTGCTGTCGATCGGCGATTGTCGATATCGGATCGGGGAAAGGCTTATGCGCATTAAGGATTTAACAAGAGAAACCACTGATCGCCGATTGCCGATATCGGGTTGGGGAAAAGTCTATGAGCAATGCTTGATATACGAAGGGAACCGCCGATCGCCGATATCGCCGATAGCTTTATCGGGTTAGGGCTTTGCCGATGGGTGCAATAGTGTTTCACAAGGGAATGCCGATCACCGATATCGCCGATAGCTTTATCGGGTCGGGGGAAGCCTTTTGATTGCTTAGCGCGTACATATTTGCTTTATTTCCAATGTTTTAAAGAGATATTGCTTTCCTTGGATTTATTGGACTTCTACAAAGTAAGAGATATTGACATCATCTTTATTTTAAAAGGGACCCATTTTATATTTTAATGTTTTTGTAATTAAAAATAAATATGAAATGGGGGGTTGTTTTGCAATGCACAACAGAATGAGTGACTCTGTGTCTCCATCTCACACTCAAACAAATGTTGTGATGTCATGACTACAATGTGGAATGTGATTAGGTTTCCCTTTTGATGATGGTGTGAGGCTGGGTGCCTTTGCAATATCTGTTACCAAGGGGAACAATGAAACAGGGATTGTTAGGAAGCGAGGGATGAAATGGGGATAGGGGTTATAGGGAGAAATTTGTTAGGGATATGGGAGGAGTTTGGGTAATTTTAGGGCATAGGGTTTGGGGTTTTGTATTGACCAAATAGTGGAGGGATAGGGGAGGGGCTTTGGTAGTAGTTTAGGGTAGGGATTTTAGGAAAAATGATAGAGGGAGGATGGGAAAAGTGATGGGTGAGGGGAAAGGCTAGTGGAGTGAAACCTTAGCACTTACAAGACATTTAAACAACCCTAGCCATCAATTTCTTGGCGATTTCTTATGGTCGATTTTATACATCTTGGTGGCATTGAAATATCTCTATAAACACCCTATCATTGACAAAATTTGATGAGCAAGTGATTTAAAGAGCCTACCTCTCAATTTGATAGGCTTCACCAAAATTTGGGAGCATTTGGGCACTTGTTTAGGCACTTGTATGTATGCGTCGTGCGTAAATCCCAGTGCGACGCACCCTAGGTATGCATCACACCCTTAGGAAATTTGCACTGTGGGCAGGCTACGTGTGCGCTGCACCCTCTATGTGCGTCGCGCTCTTGGGTATATGCGCCGCGCCCTCCAAAGCCGCCTCCAACTCAGTCAATTGCTCACCAATGCACCCTCACACCTTCACAAGGCTTCTCCAAGGCTTGTAATAGGACAATGCCTTTGTTTTAGACAAAAATATTGTATATATAGCCTTGGAAGAGATGGGTTTAATTTTTCCCTCTTCAAAACGCATTTTTCTAATGTTTGAGTTTTGCACTTTTTCACTTACTTTAAAACACACTGATTTTCACTTTCCCTTTGAAATGTTAGCTCAAATGATGAAATTTTTGGCACTCTTTGCAGGGTTTGCATGACAGGACATTTGGCCACGGAAACCATGACTGCATCTGAAAAAATTATCTGGCGAGTTTTTTGAAAATTTTGTCATAAATGACATTGTTTGACTTTTCTTCAAAATAGAGTTTTGAAGAAGAGTTGAAGTTTATATGCATGATGATGAAGCTCTCTGAACCATAACTGTGTAAGGACCTCACTCTAGCCTGCATGTCTTTACTAGACATTTTCAAAGACCAAATTGATGAATTCCTAGACCTAGACCTCGAAATGACCTTTGTCCTTTAACTGACCGGACCTTGACTGTCATCGACTTTGATGATGATTGACAAAAGACCTGAGCCAGCAAGAGCCAGACATGAGGGGGATGACTATCATGACCTTCTCTGTCAGATTATGGCATTTCCCTAGTGGAATGCAACTAGGAGAATGGAGCAGGACATCTAAACATGAAATGCAGAAAGAGATTTGATCTCTGACGGAGGACTGACTAGACCGACTCTAACCTTGGCTCCAATGGGGGATGGTAGCTCCTTGGAGGTGCCAAGAATAGAAGATCTCTGGAATAGCTAGATAGTGCCTTCATCCATTGGGCTATGGAGTCATCATTTTGATAAATAATACAGGACTCTGACTCATTTATGAAACTGAAATGACAAAAAAAAAACTGACTTTAAACTTGATATTGAAATGACTTAAAGGATAGCTTGAACAACTCTAACAAAACTAAAAAAAAATTGCATTTAGAGTTATAGTGGAAGCAGTGTTGATAACTTAGAAATGGTACCACTTGACCATTGATCGGCCCTCTTGGACAATCTTCTCCGTTTATTTCCTTCAGAAGAAAGGAGTTCTGCCCCCGATATGCTGCAATCTTGAAAGGACCCTTTCAGAGGTTCTCGAACTTACTGTGCTTGCCTTTCTCCTCATTCATTGCATCCCACTTCAGCACCACATCCTCGACCTAAAATTTATCCACCTTTGCCTTTCTTTCACAAATGTTCTTGATTTTCTCCTGCAATTTGGATGTGTTCTTGAAGACTTCTTCTCTGGTCTACCGCAAGTGGACCATTTGGTTCAACCTTCTCTGCATGGGATCTTCTTCACTGCTGGCCTCCTAAAGAAGTTTGACAACTGGGGCAGCGAGAGAGGAAGGAAATACTATATCAACTCCATAAACAAGCTCAAACGATGACATACCTATGGACTTCTTCTGGCTGACCCGATCTGCCCAAAGCACATTTACCAACCTCTTATGCCAGCTCTTCTTGTTTATTTCCAGAAGCTTCTTGATTATGTTAACCAATGATTTGTTTTAAGATTCCACCAATCCATTGCCTTGCGGATGATAAGCAGTTGAGTGACCCAAAATGATGTGATATTTATGACAAAACTCTACCATCCTCTTTGATTTGAAAGCTACTACGTTATCAGTGATTATCTTATTCGAACAACCAAAGCGAGACAAGATGTTATTTTCGAGGAATGAAATGATTACTACATCTGTAGCTTGTCTAGTGGGAATCTGCTCAATCCATTTTGTGAAGTAATCTGTGGGTGTGAGGATCCATCCATGCTGTCCGGAATAAGCAGGATGAATTTCACCCATGAAATCCAACCCCCATTGCTGAAAAGGTGCGCTCACCTCTATAGGCTTGAGTGGTAGAGGTTGTAACTTCCGCTTTCCTTCTAAAATATGACACTTAAGGAAGTGCTTTAGAATCTTATATACATAAGCAAAAAATGTCGGCCAATAGTACCCTTCTCTCAAAATTTTGTTTGTTATTGACTTCCAAAAAAGGTGACCACCACAGTCTCCTTGGTGGCAGTACTCCATGACTTTCTTTGCTTCCTTTTCCACCAAACAATTGAACAAAACACCACTGGGATCTTTCCAATACAGTGCTAAAATAAGAATGCAAAACTTGTCAGCATTCAACTTGAGTGTTCTCTCTTTGCTTCTAGTCATGCCGGGCGGAGGTGACAAATTTTTGAGCACATATATGATATCTGAATACCATGGAGAAAGAACAAACATTTCAGATACCTGAATTGGCGGTTCTTCATCATTCTCATCAGACATAGTAGCGATTAGATTTATGTCCAAAGCATGCAAGTTTGATTCAGCCATTAGCTTCACCAATCCCTATCCTTTCACCAGTTTTGTGGGCTTTATTTCTATGTCATATTCCAACAAGGTTGCAATCCACTTGCCTCTTCTTCCTTCCAGATCAGCCTACACTAAAACATCTTTTACAACAGCATTAGGAACATAGGCCAGAACGTGAGAATGTAGAATATACACCCAGAAATCTTTCAATGCCTTCACAAGTGCAAAGGCTTGATTCTCAATGATGTTATTTTTTAAAGGTGGCTCTCTTATATCTCTACTGAAAAATGCGATGGGTCTTTCATGATCATCTCCCTTTTGCAATAATATCGCTGCCATAGTATGCTCTGAAGCAAATGAAAACAATATGAAATCCTGAGTGTAGTCCAGGATGACTAGAACTGGTGCTGAGGACAGAGCCAATTTGACCAAATTGAAAGATTTTACAGCCTCTTCCATCCATTTCACTTGACTTTCCTTCTTAAGCATGTTTGTAATCTCTCTTAGATGCTCAATGATATTGGGTACAAAGCGGCGTAGGAAGTTCATCTTACCATTGAACGATTGTATTTCCTTTTTATTCTGGGGAAGATCTACTTGTTGGATTGCTTCCACACGTGTCGGGTCAATATGGATGCCATCCTTTGAGATAATATGCCCGAGTAGTTTTCCTTCTTCCATGGCAAACAAGCTCTTCTTTGGATTTAGCGACAAGCCATATTTTCTACACTTTAGGAAGACAGTTTTAAGATGGTACATGTGCTCTTCATTAGATTTAGAAAACACCTTCAAATCATCCAAATATACCACCAAAAAGACATCCTTCTCATTTGCAAAGGCCAAGTCCATAGCACGCTGAAATGTGGCACCCATATTCTTCAAACCGAAAGGCATTTTTGCATAATGAAAGGTTCCCCATGGAGTGGTGAACGCTGTCTTGTCTCGATCATCCTCATGGACAGAAACTTGGTTATATCCGGAATAACCATCAAGCAGTGACATACAGGATTCTCCCACTACTCGTTGAAGTATACGGTCCATTTTGGGCAGTGGATAGTTGTCCTTCAATGAAACTTTGTTGAGATTTCTGAAATCAATGCATAAGCGAATCTCACCTGTCTTCTTCCTTACAGGAACCAAGTTGGAGATCCAATCTGAAAATCTAATTAGCACAATGACCCTTGATTTGTACAACCTGTTGATCTCCTTTTCAATAGATGGCAGCAACTTTAGATTTAGCCTTCTCAACTTCTCTCTGAATGGTTTTTGATTGGGCTTGATGGGTATAGTGTGCTGAATTATATTTGTGTCATATCTCTTTAAGTCGGAATAGTCCCAAGAAAACACATCTGCAAATGAAGACATCAAACTGATATATTTGTCCTTGATCTTTGGCAGCAATGCTTTGGACAATTTTTCCAATTTAGGATTTGCAGCTATCCCGATATTGACCTCTTCCACACCCTTCTCTATTGGCTACAATGTTGGCTTGCGGGTTAAATCATCTTGATCAAAGAGTTCTTCTAGAGGTATCAATCCTTTCGGAATAACGTTATTCTTCAACTGCAACACGTCCATTTCATTAATCTGCATTTCATCTGTACCATTTCCTTTTCCATTGTCATTTTATTCACCAATTAAAGTCTCTTTAAACTTGCCTTTGTTTTGCAGAAAATCGTCAATCTCCTCATCATCTTGGAACACTTTCCAATATCTCTGATTGTCTGGAATGGCTGGATGATCTTCAGATTACTCGCTACCTTAGCAAGAACATCAAAAATACTATTTTATATACGAGGCACACATGTCAAGGTGTATTCCGAAAATAATTTCAAAATGTCTAGGACTGCATTACGGTAGGCCCGCATCCTAGGATGCTTTGCTTGATATTCGCCTCTGACCTGCTTGATAACCAATTCGGAGTCGCCATATATTGAAATCCTCTTGGCGTTCATCTTTATTAGAATCTTTAGGCCAACAATCAGAGCTTCATACTCAGCTTCATTATTTGAAGACTCAAAAGCCAACTTGTAAGAGCATACCCATACGTTACTAGTGACCTTGTTTGGGGCAGAGAAAGGACTGCGTACCCAAATTCCAATTCCAGCACCATCACTTCCCACTGCTGCATTGAAACCCATGGTCCACAAACCTTCTTTCTCCTCTTGCAAGTACTGGAAATCTGTTTGTTGTGCCTTATCTGCTTGCTATCCATTTCTCTCAGCTGATTGTCCAACAATGTTATGTTGTTCTTGTTCTTCTTTCTTCAAAACTTCTCTGAAATTTTCTGTTATTTCCAGAATATCATCTGCTTCTACCCACTGACTATCTATATCATTTAAACTATCTGAATACAAAACAAAAGACTCTAAATTTGTATGTACATAGTTAATAGGATGATTTATTGGTTTCTCCTTGTTTGTGATCATGTACTTCATTTTTTGATCTCGATACAATTTCCTCATTTCTCTGAATACTGGAATCGTTGCATATGAGAAATCTAGTTGTAGTGTCCCTTTTAGTTTCGCTAGCCAAGACCTGGAAAGAAGCATGCTAAACCTTGGAGGAATGTTTGCTACCACAACATCCATCAAAACATTCTTCGTTGGGAGCTAATCCAAACTCACAAACAAGTCTTCGATGAGACCTATACATCTTACTCTACTGGAATCAAACGAATAAAGATCATGATATTGATGGGTGATGTCCAGACCAAGCTTATCCATGATTGCCTTAGGCATGAGATTGTGAGAAGCTACGGAATCGAACATGGCGTTATGTAACACAAAATCATGCAACCTTAAGCTAATGTAAAAAGGTGGCACATCGCCATCAGGAGACTCACCATTTGATGATGGCCCAAAAATCATTTCAGGTTGATCATCTTCGACATTCACCATGTCGGACGTTGGGTCCAAATTCAACATTCTAGATACTTGTCCTTTATAACTGTTGTTCTTCAATATTTTAGTGAAAGGGATGGATATCTTTAGTTGTTAGGGTCCCACCCTAACCCCCTTATCTATGTAATGGGACCACGTCATAGTCAAGAGTCAATAAAGCCCATATTAATAATTGTAAGTGGTTAATCCGCAATTAATAATGGAACCACAATTAGTTGCTACTAGGCTGTAGTATTAGATAGATGGTATTAGTAATACCATGGTATTGGCCCGTGGTATTGCATGTATGAGTCATATATAAAATATAGAGACTCCCTGCGAGGAGCATCATGTCTTATTTTGTAATCGAGCTCTGCTCTATTGGAGGTTGCCCCCTCGAAGAGGCAAGTGAACATTACTCTCTGAATAATAAAATCATTGCTATTCTGTGTTCTAGGTATCTTTTCTTCGCATATTCTGTGTTTTGGGTCTCTTTTCTTCGCATATTCTATATTTGGGTATCAATTGCAGGTTAAGAGCATAACAAGTGGTATCAGAGCATGTTCCAGGGCCGGTGGGATCTCCATTTAGTAGAAATTTTTTTTTTTGCTCGAGACGTGTTCCAGCGTCATTAAACCATGGGATCTGTCGTTGAGTGCATAAATCTGCGGATTTGGGGAGGCATGCACACAGGAAATACAAGAGGTGGTCACATCCGTTGGACTCCCTTGTAACCGCTGTGGGTACCCCTTCGAGTAGTAGCGCATTAGATAGAACCGCGCACTGACTGTCTTCCACATACCCTCTGGGTATATCGGAAGCCCCATAGGCTCCCTGAAAACCTCGCCATAGATAAACTAGCGACCATCTTGCGGCTACAATACACCGCGAACATCACTCGGAGAGATTACTCGCTCGTACAATAGGGTAGTCGGGTGGTACGACTAAGGGTACGGTCGACCCTCCTTAGTTAGAGCCCTGAAACATTGGGCCGAGTACTACTGCCAGACCCTTATGTATATTGCGATCTGTAGCACCT
>APFE030425244.1:36267-63147 GCA_000404065.3 Pinus taeda
CCAACAATCCCCCCCTCGAACAAAGAACCATCGAGCCTCCCCTCAAACGATTATCCATCCGTCCACTCTCTACCAACCAGGATTCTCCACTTCAATGCGATGGAAGCACACGCCTTACATGGAACACCACCTGCCTCGAGAGCTTGCTCTATCCCAGGTCAACTCCTCTTCACCGTGTTGGGACCAGGACACGTCCATGAAGAATCCGGAGCACACCGCCTGTCTAACCGAGCTCATCCACGGATCCCATCGTGATATTACCGGGTCCCACCACCTTCGTTCGGCATTCCGAGGATTCATCCACTTGGCTAACTTCAAGGCATGGCTCTGATACCACTTGTAAGGACTCTGGACACCACATATCTCCACAATGGTATGATATTGTCCACTTTGGGCCTAAGCCCTCATGGATTTGCTTTTGGACTTACCCCAAAATGCCTCATACCAATGGAGATATTTGTCCATCCTTATATACCCATGATCCTCCCCACTTCTAGTCAATGTGGAACTTTGGTCGTATACCCAACACTAGCTTTGGGGTCCAAACAATAGGATCGTCAAGTCTCCACCTTCCTTGGCTATCTACTAGCTTCTCGATCTACTCGTATAGCTCAACTGGAAAGGAACAGAAGAGGATCTTGTGGATATCTGTATATAGGTACCTGTCCAACCACTGTTCATTTGTCAATCGTAAGTTTCTATTCTCCTGCGCCGCGAATTCATGGATATTCGTATCCAACCAGTCTCTAATCTCTTTCTTAGTTGCATTCCAGTGATACGACATCACACATCTCTTATGCATATTCTAGTCTTAGCAACAGAACCATTTGTTGGCTTGGTGGGGCCTGACCCACGTTCAGCGTTAGTTAGCCAAACAAATCCCCACACTACTGGCCCTTTCGGCATCAGCCCACAGAGCGCAGACTGAAGTCTCACCCGAGCAGTATGAGGGGATGCTGGAACCAAGTTTCCACACCTTGAGATGGTCATGATGTCAGTTTATTCCCTCTATTTCTACTTTCACGCAGGGCGCTTAGTTTTAGGGCTTGCCAAACTAGCCCTTTATTCCACCCTTGAGTACCTCTGTGGAAAGGTATGATTGACCTTCGCGTAGCCCTAACCTGCGGATCAAGTGCTTTCACACTGCTAGGGCAGTGTACCGTGTATATTCCCAAACTAGTCTAAGTGTTTTACTTATATTATTAAATAATCATATTTAACACCGTGTAAATAGATGTTCTTACTTGCGTTCACTTAACCAACGTAATTACATCCATTTGTGCATCATATAAGCATAATATCTAAAATTCATACATAACATGTCAAGATGCATTAAGAGGAACCACCAAAGACACAGAATTCGTAGAATGATTCTCTTTATTGATATCTTCATATGATTACAAACTCTATCCATGCTGTGCACAAAGCTGCAGGGGTCTGCATACTCAGCTGCGGACTTCCACCCTAGGCCTCTGCGCACTCAGTTGCAGAGCCTCTACCTACGCTACGACCCAAAACTTAGGCTTCTTACTTCAAGCTATGACTCTCTAACTCCAAAAACTATTGATTACTCCTTAGAGCTTACTTAGCTCTTTTTATACAATCCCATGGTCTGCGAACCATGTTTAGATCTTTTACAACCGACTTTACTTTACAAAATAAGGGCGGACAAACCTTTATGACTCGTGACACCTTCGCACTCTGCAACCACAAAATGCGGAGACTTTACAACTTTACTACAAAATTCAACCCAAAGCATGGGCTTTTAGCCCCGAAACTGTCCTTGGGGGATCTCGTTCCCAAAAGATAGCATAAAAAAATATTCAGCCTACTTAAGAGGCTAAGGAGTCTTAAGCCAGCAAATAGCATATGTAATTGATATAGGAAACAAAAAATTAGTTGTATTATTATGACAAAAAGGAAAGTACAACCTTCACCTTAGCGTTGCACGTTTCCTTCGACGTGTCCGGGTTCCAGCACCACTTTTAAAATCTCATTATTCACCCTCAAAACAATGGAAGTTAAAGACTTCTTTCTCTTTTATCCAAACCAAACAAACTACAAGCTTATTCTCCCTTCACAAGCACAAACTAGAAGGCTAAGGATCCCAAGATGGCTATCAAGATTTTGCAAATTATTCCAGGCCTTTCATTAGCTAGCTGAGGTTGGAAAAGGAGGATTTTATATAGCTTGAGAGAGGGGAAATGGATACTCTAATGATGGGAGAGGTCTTATCCCTTTTGGTTTGTTCCATTTTAATAGGGGAAAAGAGCCCAAATAGTCTCTCTCGACTTTATCTTGCTCAACCATTTACCAGAATTTCGTTCACAAAGCTTCTAGACCTGGAAGCTTTGGCTCCATTTTTAAAAACTTTCCAAAAGAGGGTCGATGTGGGTCATGAATGGATTACCAGCACTGTTCGACGCTAGTTCCAGTGTTAGACTTTGCAAATTAGCGCAGGGAAGAAATTGAGTGATAACGTCGGTCTTGAAAACTAAGTTTGAAGAAATATTCTTGGGAAATGATGTAAGAGGGGAATGTTCTGTAGATAAAGAGGGATGTAAGGACATGTTCTTCATGACATGGAAACACATGAGGGTCACTGTAGAGGTCCTCCAGGATCAAGGAACGGGGATTACAGAGACAATGAAAAAATGTTGTGTAACAAATGCCCCCTAAAGCATGAAGGCCAAACAAGAGTGAGGGGTGAAATTCTTTATGAGTAGATGCATGGAACCAGAAACTACCATCAGAAAACCTGGAAGAAAGCATAGATACATATACATCACTAAAATCTCTGATATATGAATCATGGTATGGACACAACCATCCAGAAGAAGGTCATGTAAATGGATCCAAGGTATGGGCGCAGCCATCCAGTAACAAGGATCATATCTAACACAAGGTATGGTCGCATCCATCCAATAATGAGAAGGATCACATATAACAAAATCATGGCATTTGCGGACAACAAGAATGCAATCCTTAAAAATGGAGGGCCAGAAATAGCGAGTACGGAGGATCTTTTGAGTAGTGGCATAGCCAGACAGATGACCACCGCCTGCGCCAGAATGGAAATCATTTAAGACTCTTTCAGCCTCATTGAGAGTTAAACCTTGGTGAAGAATAAAATCAACACCAATGTGGTATAAAGTATCCTCAATGTTGTGGTAAGGTTTGGATTGATGCTAAATGCGTCAGAGATCATCCTTGGACAACATAGACCAGAAGGTATAAGTTTGGAGATACACAATGATATCACTATACCAAGGATCGAGAGTGATAATTAGAAAGAGAGTCTCATTGGGCAACTTCTCATCAACACCAGTAGGAAGAGAAGCAGAGGGAAAAGAGCAAATTGACTCAACAAATACGAGTGATTTCTTCGATTTGGCTGTAGTAAACACCAGATCAAATTCCTGGAGGGTGACAACCCACTTGGAATATTTTCCCCCAAGAAACTAACGAGTCAAAATATAATTCATGGGGTTGCAATTAGAAATAATGGTTGTAGTGTGGAGGAGAATATAATGCCGAAAGCGTTGAATAGCCTGAACAACAACCAAATCCAGTTTCTCGACATGAGCATAACAGGTCTCAGCATCGAGAAGATTGCGACTAAGGTAATAAATGACATGTTCATGACCTTCGTCATTGTCTTGCACCAGTACCATAGAAATAGCGCTAGAAGCTGCAGCTAGATAGAGGGAGTAATCATGATGATAGTTTGGAGGGTGAAATAAGGGAGCATTAATGAGGACAACTTTCAAGTCATTAAATGACTTTTGGGTAGTCTCATCCCAACAAAAAGGAGTTCCTTTTTTAAGCAATCGAGTGAACCCCGAAGCTAGCTCAGCATAGTTAGGCACAAAGCGACGAAGGAAATTTGCTTTCCCTTGTAGACTATATAATTGATGCAACGAAAAGAGAGGGGGTAGATTAAAAATAGCCTTGACTTTGAGAGAATCAAGACGAATACCATCCTTCAAAAAAAAAAACCAAGAAGTTGTCCGGACTCAACGCAAAAGACACACTTATGCAAATTAAGCGGAATGTTACAGTGTCGACAATGAAGAAAGATTTGTCGAAGGTGATCAAGATGGTCACGACACTTACAGGAATGGGCAGGCAGATCATCCAAATAAGGTTGAACGATGTTTTTAATGTCATGAAAAGCATAATACATTGCCTGTTGGAAAGTAGCCCCAACATTCTTAAGGCCAAAAGGGAGTTTTTTATATGCGAAAGTCCCCCACAGATAGATAAATGCATTCTTGTGTTGATCAACGAGTGTAATGTTTATCTGGTTATAACCAGAAAAGCCATTCATAAAGGAGAAAATCTCACTCCCAACACATTCGTCTATAATCTGGTCTATAAAAGGAGTGGGATAATTGTCGTTTAGATAGGCACGATTAATATCACGGGAATCAACACAGGCCCAAATGGTGCCTTGTTTCTTAGTCACCATTACAACATTAGACACCTAATCTGTCAATGGTATAGGATAAATAAATCTAGCTTTAAGAAGTTTTTCGACTTCTCCCTTGATGGTGACCACTTTTCTAGGGTGCACAAGACAAAGTCGTTGATGAACGGGCTTTTCTCTAAGGTTGCTTAATGCACAGTGGAGGAGGTTGCCCTCTAGGATTGCGTAGACGAAAAGTATAAGAAACAAGAGGATTGTGAATGAGGCTTGTAAGTGCACAATGTGCTCATCACTTTTCTAGAGGTTGAATGTGCTTGCAAGGAATGAGGAAAGGGAAGGAATCCAAAATTGACTAATTGTGAGATCAATGGGATAAGAGAGTAAGAGCATATGACATGTCTCAAACATGATCACACACACTTATACATCCAAGCACATGACAAGAAGACACATAGTACCCAAAAACAACAAGTATATAGTGAAAGGACAATAAAACAAAATGTATCTTCAAGTGTGACACTTAATATGTACCTTTATGACACAAGTGTCCAATGCAATCAAAAGGGGCGTTATGTCATAAGAATGTGACCAACACATGTTCTAATGATAAATAAGATCAACTAGTGCAAGACAGTATGTTGGAGATACATCTAGAAGGTTTTCCATGGTGATTTTAAGACATGTGAAAACAAGCGAAAACGACACATGAAAGCACAAAGAAAACACAAGTGACACATGCACTATTGTAAACAAGAAAAGGTGACCCTTGAAAAAGATAGAGAAAGTCAAAATGACACATATAAGTGCAAAATAAAGTAAAATTAATACTCGCAAAAGAAAAAGTTATAGTTGAGAAACTGACCCAGAAGATAAGGCATTTGCAACCACAAGTGAGAGAATGCTCCTTACACTCCAAAAATTCACATAGCTTAAAAGAAAAATATGAATGTCAATATGAGATCTCAGCTGAACTCTTTACACGAGGAGAGCAGACATGCAATTATGGTTAATATTGGTAAGTACAATTAGTGCATGTCGAAAAACTAGGAACCAAGAGTGAAATGACTGAATTGAAAAGTACACTCTCATTATCAACAAAGAGTGTGTAATCACTATCTACAGAAGATTCCCTTACATTGGCAATGTCCATAAGGATTGTGCGATCTCTGTACCTAGGAGATATGAAAGCATTGTCCACAAGGACTGCGTAGTCATAGTCATCCAAGATTGTGGAGTCACCATCTCTAAAGATTACAGGACCATTTTCATTAGTACAATCACTGTCATCAAGGACTCCACAATCATTGTCATCAAGGATTGTGCAATGATTGAGTTTCAAGGGTACCATTCACTGTTGGCCTTGTTTAAAAGAGGTGTGCTTGTGAAGACATCAAGAGTTGATCATGTGAAAGAAAGTAGTTTGACACTTAGAATTCTTAAAAGATTAATTGAACACTTGAACAACATGATTGATCATGACCTTGAAACCTTGAAATGAAGGATGGCATGATCATAAGGAGGCTCCAGATTTGAATGTAGGAAAAATTTTGGAGGGTGTTGTGATAGTGACAACACCATGGTAATATGAGTAATATCTATGTTAACCATCGAGCAAGGATTTCCCATCTCTCAACCCCCACTCCCTCACCCTTCATAACACATATTACAAGTGGGAATCCTCTGAGTTTCGAGACCACAAGGTTTGAGACCTTGAGGTCCCGCAACGTAACACATTTTCATCAGTTTCTAAGGAGACTTCTCGTCCCATGGTCTTCATCAACTGTGGATCGCCTCTACCACATGCACCTCTCTCACCTCCAAGTTCTGAGACCCAAAGGTGACATTATACCATGACAACAACTTTTCTATTAACTATTAGAATATATCCCATCTCTCAACCCCTTCAACCCCAACCTGTCCTAAGTCGTGCACAAAAAATGTCCTTCTTAGGTCCCCTGGTGATGTCACTTTGATGTCCACATGGCATTTTCTAAGGGAACCATGTGTCACTCAATTTTTTTCCATCCAACATGGTTGTTTGTACCTACCATGTGGCACATCTCCTACACATCATGTGACCACTATCTCCACATAATTTTCTACCTTAGCCTCAAGCCTGGGTCCTAAACCTTTGTGAAAAACATGGTTTTACCATTATAGTACTTAACCATTTTTGGTGGATTCAGCCTTTGACATCCACATATCCCATCCCACCCTCTCTCTCTTGGCATTACAATGAACCAACCTCTCGAGGGTCATGACTGGGACGTAAATTTCCTCGTCTGGTGGTGAACAACATCCCATCAACAAGTATGTCAATCTCGCCCTACAATCATGTCTGCCTTTCATCGGCCTTGTTACAAAGTGTTCACACTAGGGCGAGATGGGAATTCCATCTCTCACATAATGGAAGAGACTCCTCTAGTAAGTCTTTGGAAATTAAAAAGATTTACGATGGTGTTGGCTCTATTTATAAGATATACTATATATATCTATATAATATATATATATATATAATATATAATAAATATATATAATATATATATAATTAATAATAATATATATTTATTATAATATATATATATAATTATATATATTATAATAAATAATCTTATGATACATAGTGAATCTCTCTCAACTTTGTATTCACAATATATGAATATGTTATTCTCATGACTTAGCCATGCAACCATTTCTCCTGAGCTTAACAACACCCTAAGTCAACACTTAGAGAATTTGGGTTATCTCTTTTGATCTATGTAAATATAATAAATATATAATATATATATATATATATATATTACACTCTCCACACTCAGACAATTTCAAGTCCATCTGTCCTGGGATGGTACAGTCAATAAGGAACTCAACCCAATGCTCGACCCAACTCTTATGCATTGTTAATTAGGACTCCACGCACATTCCAACCCCGTCTAGACCTCTTCTCTCTCTCTATCTCTCTCTGTCTCTCTCTCTCTCTCTCTCTCTCTCTCTCTCTCTCTCTCTCTCTCTCTCTCTCTCCCTCTCTCTCTCTCTCTCTCTCTCTCTCTCTCTCTCTCTCCTCATGACAATGTATACATTTTATTAATAGTAATAAGCATACACATTGCATTCATTCACATGAACATAATTAAGAAACTTATCTTTTATGTTAGATGACTAGAAACTGATATTAGGATTCCGACTCTCCACCCAACCTCAAATTGACTGCAATGTGATCTTTATTACAATTAATAACCCCCAAGCTAGGTTCAATTCCTTAGGAGGAGTGCTCAAGGGAAATATAAACCAAAACAATCAACTGTTACAAGAAATCTAGGGACCACTTTGTCTCCACCTTGAATAATGCCTTCCACGCTCACTCGTGTGTTTTATCCTTCCAGCAATAGCCTAAATTTGTAAAAACCTTTCCTTTACTTCCCAGTGTTGGCTCTTTTTCGTTTTTCCACAACATTGCTCTTTTGATTGGTTGTCTACGATATTTTCTCATGAGGGCCTCCTCTCCCCTGTTTCCTTCATGCCACCTCAATTATTCTCCTCCATGTGGTCTTCAAATCCCCCCTTTTTTTTCTAAAGTCCTTCTAGTGTTTTAACGCTCTCGTCCTCTCTCTGTCAACACCATTACTTTTGCTTGCTGACAATGCCCCACATAGTCCATGTGACAGGAAGAGGAGCATGGGCTTGTCCTCTATTTAGGAATCCCATACTCTTCCTCAAATCCAACCATTAATTTATGTCATCTTCACTAATAGCAAACCAACCAGGCATGGCTATCATTAAATGTGCACTTTCCCCAATTTCCCAAGCAATATACTCTTC
Source organism: Pinus taeda (assembly GCA_000404065.3). NCBI lineage: Eukaryota > Viridiplantae > Streptophyta > Pinopsida > Pinales > Pinaceae > Pinus > Pinus taeda. The sequence goes on from APFE030425244.1 coordinate 44,516, forward strand.
AAGGTAGTTGAACATGTGTCCCTTTCTAGCTAGATAATTGTGTTACATTTCTCCATTAATTTACATGAATATAATTCATAGTAGGGTTACAAGAGGGATTATAAAAATGGTTGTCACAAACCCCACCCTCTTAGAGGAACATTGTCCCTATTGTTTTGCTCCTAAACACAAAATTTAACAATGAGCTTTATAATTATAGCTCATTTACAATTACATTCAAATTCACAGTTGCTTTCCCAACAACTCAATGGGCCTAAATTGTAACACCCCATCAAATCAACCATTTTATTAGTGGCTTCTTGTTGCACCTTGTTAGTGCCTAACTCTACCTCAGGCTGAGAAAGGTAGGACCTATGATAACATGAAACCACGCTTAACCTGGTAGCTAGCCCTACCAGGTCGAGAGAGGGCTCTCTCCTTGTCAATCTTAGCAAAATATTACCAATGAAGCTTGAGATGACTGATGTGAAGACTAATTTTAGGCTAGGTATGTGTGCAGAAGAGTTTGATTGAATTTAATAATTTTTTGTTGGCTCAAATGTGAAAGGCAGTCTTGGGTCTGGGAATGAGGCTCAGTTTTGCAGAGATCTCTATGGGGCAAGGTAGGAAAATGGTTTGGTACATCAAATTAAATGAAATGGAGAGATTTTAGACAAGTGAGGAGTTGAAGAGGGTAAGAAAACCTCAGGGATCCTCTTCAAACATCTGAAAACATAAATAACCAAACAAACCCTAGGTAGAGCACTGCAAATCAATGAATTCTACCTTTATCCTTGTTTGATTTAGTTAAGATGAAGCAAAGAGAAATGATGGCATACATAAAACACATGTAAACTTAAAATTACAGAAGGAAACACAATACCAAAGAAAGATGCCACATGAATCCCATAAAGTTCTGCAAACCCTGGTCTATTCCTTAGCCAAACTACTGAAAATGAATATACAATGAAGCTCCAAACTTTCCCAAAAGTCCAACCCTTGCTAATGACTAAAAAATCACAAGATATAGGCAAACAACAACTCATCCTAGCCTCTTGGGGTCGAGCTCATGAGTTTAGTAGCTATTCCAACAAGTTCTAAACTTAGAACTAAAAAGTAGGCAGCGGAACAGCTTGCCTCTAAAAACTAGGGAACTGATTCATTTAGTTGCAAACTACCTTTTCATGGATGAATCTACCTCTATGAGTGAAAATTTAGCATAATTACATAAAAATACATCAATTCACATTAAATTACATCATGAGTTTGACAATTAGAAGGATAAAAGTCAAACTGTCAAGAAACTAGGCAAAAAACAGAGTATTTTGACCAAAATGAGCACAATTCCTCCAATGCGTCGCGCTGATTTCCCTATGCGTAGCGCCTTTTTGTATCTTCTTTTGGAGGCCTTCCCGGTGTCCACATTTGCTCCAAGTGTACTTGTTGGAAAGTTCTGCCTATCTACTTTCCAAAACAAGTGACATTTTTTAATTTGGTCTCCATTTGCCCCTCCAAAAGTGAGTTCTCCAAACACTACTTCATGTGTGTCCAAAAAGGGGCAAAAAGGTCATTTTTGAGGTGTTTTTGACCTTTTTGGAAGCTTAAAACCTATCAAAATTTCTTGGCCATTTGTGGGCATGCATATTTTTCCATGGAAAATCCAAAAATGTTGAGTTTTCCTCAAAAGGAGGTCCCCCATCAAAAGTGAGTTCCAGGTGGCGCAGCGCATCGAGTAGGAAAACCTATTTTTTAAGCCAAAAATTTCAAAATTGCAAAAAGTGTCCCAAATTTTTTGAAATTTGGGCTAAGTGTTCTCCATTAAGTGCTATGTTGGGCTAAGGAAGCCTCAACCAAGATCTGAAGTCTATCTTGCTCTTTTCGCTTCCTTGATGCTTTCTTCAACTTGGCCTTCAAGTTCCTGATTCGTGCCTTGCAACTTTTGTTTCTTGCCAAGTAATGGTAGGCCATGTGCCTCAACATAGTTTTCTCTCTGTTGGCCTTATGAAGCAAATTTTCTAAGTGGATATTTTCCCTCTCAAGCCAAGACTCACAATCAACATTGATTTCTTGTTCAAGTGGTGTGAGCTTCACTTTCCTCCTCTTGGCAGCTTGCCAGTTTTCTCGTATGTTTTGTAGCTCCATAATGGTTTGTTCATCCTCTAGTTGTTTGTTCCTTTGCTCCAGGTATTTGATTATCCACTTCACTATTTCTAGGTTGAGAAACAAATCATTAATGTCCACTTGTTGCTCCTGAATGGTCTCCTTGAGCTTTGAGCTTTGTGAGCCCAAATCGGTGTCATCATCCTGAATAAGAATGAAATCTGTCTCCTGCCCTCCTAAAGGCCCCTCATCATGCAATGGCTGCTTGCCCTTGTCCTGTACCTGCTCTGCTGATGGAAGAAGTTAGACCCCTTCCACCCCGGGTGGAGATAATACTTGCTTTTCCGCTGCAAACAACCTTCTAGTGCCCTTTTAGTAGGTGATAAACACTGGCACACTAGCGGTTTGTGTCTCATGAATCTCCTGCTGATGTGAAGGTCCACCTGTCTCATGAAAAGCTGTTGGAGGTACTTGAGAACCTGTGAAGACCTCATGTGAAATAAAATCCTCCCATGAGATGTTATGTAAACCAAGTTGATGCAAGACCACAACTTTGATTAGTGCAAAATGATATATGTTGTTATACTGTTGCTGAGGAGACTTCCTGTGCACTAAGGTGGTCATCTTCTCAATGTTCCGGTAAATAAAATAGGGGAGATTCATCATTCTCACCCTAGTACAGTGCATCAACAATCTGATGTGATAGGCATATAGGCGAGAAAACTAGCCCTCACAGCTGAAATACTTAATTATAAGTTTCATCAAGGGAGCATATGTTTCCTTCAGATACTGGAAGGAAAAAACTCTACTGAGATGTCTCTGATAACCAGCCTTGATGTAAGGCTCATAATGTTCTTTGTCAATCTGCTGCCTTTTATTCCACTGCTCATCGACATTTGGAATGCCAGTTGCTAGAGAAATAGACTCCAGTGTCAAGGTGAATGTCACACCAGCTAGAGTGCCTTGGCCATTATGAAGATGGAGCACAAACAACCTGGCCAACTCATGATGGTACTGGACTCTCTCTACCATCTCACAGAACTGATAACAGGATTGGTGTTGAAAGCATGTAACAGCAAGAGGGCAGGCCTGCAGCTCGACAAGTGAAGTAGGCTCCTCTCGTATATGTTTACCACCCTTGTGAGGTCTCCTTGGTGCATGTATTTCTCTAGAAGAATCATTGTGTGTCCCCTCATCTTGGTCATAGGAAGGATCAAACTCCACGTTTGCCAATGTTTGAGTTTTCTTAGATGAGTATGAAGAGATTTTATGGTGTCTTAGATTTTTGCTGCCAAGGATGAAAATGAATGAGGGATTGTGGAGGGAAAGTGTATGAGTGGTTTTGGGAATGTTGCTGACAAGATTTTTGGGGAATAGGGGGTTTAGGGAATAGTATTTAGGCTCTTGGGACAACAATTAGGGTTTGGGAATTTTTAACTAGGGTTTGGGATAGTGGGAGTTATGGATTTGGGATTAATAATTTAGGGATATGGGTTTTAGGGAGTGAGTTGATGAAAATATGATGAGAGGGAGGGAATGAATGAGGGAATGAAGGAGTGAGGGAGTGAGAGATAGCTAGGAGTAGAATTTACAACAAAAAACACAATTTGTAAACCCCAGGCAATTGTTTTTGACAAAAATTTCAAGGAGGTAGGGTTTCAAGTTTTTCTCATTAAACCACCATAAACATCAAGAGAAACTCATTCATTGGTCATGGAAGGATGTTGACTTACTTTAAGAAGTGAGGAGTGAGAAAATTTTGCAATTTGGTAGAGTTTAAGGGTAAAATCATCTTCCAAACCCTATGCGTCGCACCACTTCAATGCGCCGTGCCAGTGTAAGTTTAACACTGCAGAGGGTGGCCCAATGCGCCGCGCCCCTGAAACTTGCCTAATTTGCTGCGATTTTGCTCTTTTTCTCCAACACGACCTTTCTCTTGCTCAGTCTTTCTCCTTTAGATGCAAATGAGCTCTTTGAACATGAAAAATGGTTTATATACAAAAGATTTTAATTTTTCACTCATAAAAACCCACTTTGTAATGTTTGCCTTTGACTTTGCTTTTAAAGCTCTGTTTTTGGGCAGTTTGCTTTATTTTTGCCTTTGATGAACTGGATGCTTTGATTTTTTGTTTGCCTTGCAGGTGATGGAGTTGTTGAAGCTTGGAAAGGTGACCAAGGTTGCCATTGAAGTTATTACATATGGAAAAACTAAAATTACATCAAATTTATACATAAAAACATAAAAAACTCTGTTTTTCCTCAAAAAAATCAGTCTTTGAGCATGTGATTATGGAATTTATTATTACTGGAACTTTATTTGACCTCCTCATGCTCCTGCTAACTGTTATTGAGCATTTTGAAGACCTTTTTGATGAAACCCTAGACCTAATGAGACTGAAAACCCTAAAAATGACTTTTGCAGATTTAAAGACAAAATTTGACTGCAGATGATCTAGATGAGTGAAAATGGGCCAACAGGTAAAGGACATGAGGGAAAATGTATAATTATCCACTTTTTTCAGATGATCCATGATCCTAATGGAATGCAGCTGATCGGATGAGACGCCTAACATGCAATGCAACAAGAGAATTTGATCACTGACTGAGGGATGAAGATACTGACACTAACATTGGCTCCAATGGGGATGGTAGCTCCTTGGAGGTTCCAAGAACTACAGATATCTGGGAAAGCAAGCAGTGCTTTCGTCCATTAGGCTATGGAGTCAATAACTTCGACAAACCAAAACCAAACTCTTGACTCGATTTCAGGACTGAAATCTAACTCAAAACTGACTCATTTTCAAGACTGAAATCGACTGAAAGACCTAACTCAAACAAACCAAACCAAAACTGAAATCAAACCTCAGTTTTATAGCCTTCACCTTGGGCCCCAAACTGAATGAATGATGACAGTACAAACTTGCGATGAAATTTAAACAAATCGATATGTACAATGATACATATGACAATAGATCACTTTAAAAATAGTACCGTTTGAGTAGTCGACCATTGACAAGCCCACCTGGATAGTCTTCTCCATTCATTTCTTTCAAAAGGAAAGCATTTTGGCCTCGATATGTAGCAAACTTGAAAGGTCCTTTCCAAATATTCTCAAACTTTTCATGCTTACCTTTATCTTTGTTTCTCGCGTCCCATTTCAGAACTATGTCTTCTATTTGAAACTTGTCCGCCTTTGCCTTTTGATCATATATCTTCTTGATTCTCTCTTGCAGCTTGAAAGTGTTATGAAAAACCTCCTCTCTAGTTTGCTGCAAATGAATTGTTTGATTGATTCTCCGCTGCAGATGATCATCTTCGTTGCCCGCTTCTTGTAGGATTTTAACCACTGGGATTGCGAGAGAGGTAGGGAAGACCGTGTCAACACCATACATGAGCTCGAAAGGGGACATGCCTATGGATTTCTTTTGACTTACTCTGTCTGCCCAAACTGCATTAACAAGCTTTTTGTGCCAACTTTTCTTGTTCGTTTCCAGCAGCTTTTTGATAATATTGACCAAGGATTTATTTGAGGATTCCGCCAATCCATTACCTTGTGGGTAATATGCAATTGAGTGCCCCAAGGTGATTTGATATTTATTACAAAATTCAATCATTCTTTTAGATTTAAAGGTTGCTGCATTATCAGTGATTAGCTTATTTGGACAGCCAAAACGAGACAAAATATTGTTTTCAAGAAATGAAATAATTACCGAATCAGTTGCCTGCCTCGTGGGAATTGCCTCAATCCATTTAGTGAAATAGTTCGTCGCTGTGAGGATCCATTTGTGCTGCGCTGAAGAAGTAGGATGGATCTCGCCAATGAAGTCCAAACCCCACTGCTGAAATGGAGCACTTACTGCAATGGGCTTGAGCGGTAAAGGCTGCAATTTTCTCCTACCTTGAAAAATATGACATTCGTGGCAGGTTGCAATAGTTTTGTACACGTCAACAAAAAGGGTTGGCCAATAATATCCTGCCCTCAAAATTTTATTGGTTGTTGTCTTCAAGAAAAGATGACCTCCGCAATCTCCCTTGTGAAAGTCTTCGATAACCTGTTTTGCCTCTTCTTCAACCAAACAATTGAGCAAGACACCACCAGGATCTTTCCAATAGAGTGCATTATTCATGATACAAAACTTGGCAGCCTTCAATTTCAGAGTCCTACTTTTTCTCTTAGCCATTCCAGGTGGTGGTGATATATTTTGGAGCACATAAACAATGTCCGAATACCAAGGAGAAAGAAGAAAATTTTATGATACCTGAGCGAGCAAACTTTCTTCATCTTCCTCGGACATAGCAGTAATGAGATTAATGTCCAAGGCATGCAAATTTGACTCAGCCATTAGTTTGGCCAGCCCCTATCCTTTGATAAGCTTTGTTGGTTTGATCTCCACGTCATATTCCAACAAGGCAGCAATCAATTTGCCTCGTCTTCCTTCTGGATCTATTTGGACTAAGACATATTTAACAACAACATTAGGGACATAAGCAAGGATGTGAAAATGCAGAATATAGACTCGAAAATCTTTTAATGCCTTTACCAAAGCAAGAGCTTGCTTTTCAATAATATTATACTTTAAAGCTGCATCCCTTATGGTTCTGCTGAAAAATGCAATTAGTTTCTCGAGATGGTCTCTTTTCTGCATCAAGACCGCTGCCATAGTATGATTTGAGGCAAATGAAAACAAAATGAAATCATGATTATAATCCAGGCTAATCAAAACCGGAGCTGAAGAATGGGCCAACTTCACCAAATTGAAAGACTTAATTTCCTCCTCGGTCCACTTCACTACACTATCTTTCTTGAGCATGTTTGTGATTTCCCTTAAATGTTCTGCAAGATTGGGCACAAAGCGACGTAAGAAATTCATCTTACTATTGAATGATTGGATCTCCTTCTTACTTCATGGAAAAACAATCTTCTGAATGGCTTCCACCCGAACTGGATCGATGCGAATGCCCTCCTTTGATATAATATGACTGAGAAGCTTACCTTCATCCATGGCAAACAAAATTTTCTTTGGATTGAGAGATATACCATACTTTCTACACCGCTGAAATACAATCTTCAAATGATATAGGTGCTCTTCATCTGAATTAGAGAAAACTGTCAAATCATCAAGATAAACAACTAAAAAGACATCTTTTTCGTTAGCAAATGCAACATACATTGCCCGCTGAAAGGTCACACCAGCATTTTCCAATCCGAAACTCATCTTTGCATAATGAAAAGTTCTCCATGGAGTGGTGAATGTTGTTTTGTCCCTGTCATCCTCATGGACCGGAATTTGGTTATAACCCGAATACCCATCAAGTAGCGACATGCAAGATGCTCCAACTACTCTTTGAAGTATGTGATCCATCTTGGGCAATGGATAGTTATCTTTCAAAGATACTTTATTCAGATTTATAAAATCAATACATAACCGAATCTCACCTGTTTTCTTGTGCACAGGCACCAAATTAGAAATCCAATCTAAAAATCTTATGGGGACAATGATACCAGCTTTGTACAACCGATTCACTTCCTTCTCTATTGAGGGCAGTATCTTTGGATTTATTCTTCTTAGCTTCTAAAGAAAAGGCTTTTGATTTGGCTTGATCGGGATGATATGCTGAATTATACTTGTCATATGCCTTCAAATATGAGTAATCCCATGCAAATACATCAGTAAATGAAGATAATAAACTGATATACTTTTCTTTTACCTGTGGAGGCAACACCTTTGATAACTTCACCATTCTAGGATTTTCTGCTGATCCAATGTTCACATCCTTAACTCCTTTCTCAGTCGGTAGCAAGCTTGGTTTTCAGGCTACATCATCTTGATCAAACAGCTCCTCTAAAGGTATTAGACCTTTAGGAATGACATTGTCCTTCAGCTACAAAACTTCCATCTGATTGACTTCTATATCCGCCTCACCATCATCATACTCCACATCGATAGAGGTGTCTTTGAATTTACCTTCATTTTGCAGAAATTCATCGATCTCTTTACCATCTTGAAACACTTGCCAATACCTTTGATTGTCAGGGACAGTCGGGCAATGTTTCACATGAATTTCAAACTTATTGTTTGAGTTCATTGGAATTTCCAAATTACTTGTTGCTGTTGCAAGTGAATCTATAATGACATTTTGAACACGAGGGACACATGTCAAAGTGTAATATGAAAACAATCTCAAGATATCTAATTCGAGGATACTTATCTTGCTACTCCCATTTCACTTGCTTGATAACTAACTCGGAGTCGCCATATACTGAAATTGTTTTAGCATTTAACTTTCTAAGAATTTTCAAACTAGAAATTAAAGCCTCGTGTTCAACCTCATTATTTGAACAGTCAAAAGCCAATTTATACGAACAGACCCTTACATTACTTGGCATTTTGTTTGGGGTGAAAATAGGGCTACGTATCCAAATGCCAATTCTAGCACCTTCCCTTCCTACCGCGCCATCAAAATCCATGCTCCACAAACCGGCTTTGTCCTCTTCCAAATGCTTAAATTTTGTTTTCTCTTTTACTTTTCCTTGTTGTCCATCAATATTTTGCTGCTGTCAGAAGGCTGATAGCTCAGTGGTACTATCAAGTCTTTGTCTTTCTTGCTTTAAGACCTCTCTGAAATTTTCAGTGATCTCTAAAATGTCTTCTACTTCAACTACTTTTCTATTTACATCATTAAAGCTATCGGAATATAAAACAAATGATTCTAAATCAGTATGTACATAGTTGATTGGATGATTTACCGGTTTCTCATTGTTAGTGATCTGTATTTGATGTTTTTATCCCGGTATAATTTCCTCATCTGATCGAACACGAGAATAGTAGCATAGGAGAAATCAAGCTACAATGTCCCTTAAAGTTTTGCTCCCCAAGATCTGGAAAGGAGCATGCCAAATCTAGGAGGAATATCCGCCACAACCACATCCATCAAAACATTTTTAGCCAGAATCTGGTCCAAACAGACCACCAAATCTTTGATAAGACCGATGCATCTTACTCTAACAGAATCGAAGGAGTACAGGTCATGATACTTTCTGGTGATATCCAATCCTAGTTTCTCCATGATTGCCTTAGGCATGAGATTATGAGAGGCTCCAGAATCAAACATAACATTGTGTAACACATAGTCATGCACCCTAAGGCTGATGTAAAAAGGAGCTACATCACTATCATGAGACTGACCTTCCAATGTTGGACCAAAGATCAACTCAGGTTGATCATCCTCCATGTTTACCATATCAGATAGTGGATCTAATTTCAAAATCTTAGACACCTGACCTTTATAGTTTTTGTTCTTCATCAACTCAGTGAAAGGAATAGATACTTTTAACTTAGCAATTTCATTTTCTAAGTTAAAAACTGAAGTTTTCTCTACCTCTTTAGCTAAAACATCCATCAAAACATTTTTAGCCAGAATCTGGTCCAAACAGACCACCAAATCTTTGATAAGACCGATGCATCTTACTCTAACAGAATCGAAGGAGTACAGGTCATGATACTTTCTGGTGATATCCAATCCTAGTTTCTCCATGATTGCCTTAGGCATGAGATTATGAGAGGCTCCAGAATCAAACATAACATTGTGTAACACATAGTCATGCACCCTAAGGCTGATGTAAAAAGGAGCTACATCACTATCATGAGACTGACCTTCCAATGTTGGACCAAAGATCAACTCAGGTTGATCATCCTCCATGTTTACCATATCAGATAGTGGATCTAATTTCAAAATCTTAGACACCTGACCTTTATAGTTTTTGTTCTTCATCAACTCAGTGAAAGGAATAGATACTTTTAACTTAGCAATTTCATTTTCTAAGTTAAAAACTAAATTTTTTTTTTTTTTTTTTTTTTTTTTTTTTTTTTTTTTTTTCAGTTTTCTCCTTTGATATACTCGGCTGATTGGATCTTTCATTTGCTAATGGCGTTGTGCTAGTGGTAGGATCAACTGTCTCTTTTCCCTTTTTCTGCACAATGGGAGGATCATTCTTTGGCGGTGTCGCATCCTTCCTTTTCTGAATTGGATTTATGGGTACGTCTCTAATTATGAGTAAATATTATCGTTGATGGGCTGTCAAAGCATTCATGTACCCTCTCTGATATTCATCAGACTCTTCTTCAAGAACTGTTTCATTTTCCAAGATGAAATTTCCGTCCCTTTATACAGCTAAGTTCTCGGAATACTCCTTGTCTTCAGTGATAAAAATTGGCATATCATCAAGTGTAAAGAAATGATTCTCTTCTCCATTTACGTTCTCCTCATCATCTGATTCTAGAACATGTACAAAATTATGTTGTAAGGGTGTCTTCACCTGCTGCTGTGCTGCTTGGTCTTGTGCTCGTTACTCTCTTTGCTTGATTCTAAATTGTGGTTGCTACTGGCCATGGAAGTTGGGATTTCTGCCTTGTGGTTCAGGCTTGTCAATTGTCAATCTGTCAAACATCTTCTCCATCTTACAAATCACTTGATCTGAAGTGGAAACCTCTTCCTTTATTGTTACCTTCTTTTCAGCCTTTGTTCTAGCTCTCTTGGCAAGAAGATTTGCTTCAACGCTGACTGCAATTTTCTAAATGTCTTCCAAAGTAGCCGGATCTCTTTCTCTTAATTGATAGGCCATATCAGAATTGAAACCATCCGAAAACTTAATCAAATCCAGCCCCATAGGTGGCTTTTTATCAGCAAGAATTATTGTAAACTGAATTGAATCTAATATAATAATCTTGAACAAACTCACCAAAATTCCACTTGATGTTCTCATATTCGAAAAGGATTTGAAGGGGATTTTTCTTCACTTCCCAACGATCCAATAATTGTCTCTGAAGATTAGGAAAAGTAGTGATACTTGCAGCCGGAAAAGCTCTGAACCACTTCCTCACTTCACCTCCAAAAGTTTGTACAAACAATCTCATTGTCACATTTTCCGCATCAATCTCATGAAGGTAAAAGAAATTTGCCATCCTATCCACATGTTGTTGAGCTGAAATACTTTGAGGAGTGCCATCAAACAATGGAATTTTGCTTTGATAATCAGTGGGCATGTCATCCAAATTTTGAGGCAACACAAGGGGTGCAAATCGGGCAACCATTGCTCTAGGTGGATTTACAACCGGCCTTGGGGATGTAGGAGGAGTTAGTGTAGCTGATGTATGAGGTGTATGTGGTGTGGATGGAGGTGAAGAATTTTTTTATGTTTGAGGGGTAGAAGAAGTGGATGGAGGTGACACCGCTGCAGATTTTTTATCAGAGATAGAAGGCTGCACGGGAATGGTGGGAATGAAGAGAGTTTCGATGGGAATTTATGAACTAGATGCAATAGCGGATGACCCAAGAGTTGCAGATGCAGACTCTAAGAATTTGGGAATGTTTGTAGCCACAATGGAAGTTTGAAGTTTCAAGATATAATCATCAATTGATTTATTGGCCCTTTCAATTTCAATATCTTTGACAAACTTTTGATTGAGGACAATAGAACCAACAACACTTTCAGATTTAGTCTCAAACAACGATATATCAAAATGTTCGTCAAACTCAATATCTTCAAGATATTAAAAATTTATTGGACATGAATGATATCTAAACACAGGAATCACAGAACTTTCTCGGTGAAGGATTCTCGGAATGAGATTGCGATTTTCGTACACAAGGGGTGGATCAGGATAAGGATTTGCTCTGGTATATCTACTGGAAGCCAGTGTGTTATTACTTCCAAGAAACAAAATGGACATGATCAACTTGTTCAGCCTATCAAATTCTAAACTTATCATCCAAAAGTTTAGAATTATCAGATGTACTGGGGAAATTTGCAAGTCAGTTGTTCCGTTTATAAGACTAGACCGGAGATTGACTGAAGCAGTGCTTATCTACTTTCGCTAATGCAAAGAAAAAGCGTTTCGAAGGCTACCTGGCATAACTTCAGGCTCTGTCTGTAGTTTATAAAATGAAGAACACTAACAAACAAACAATTTCTTCCCCAGTATGGTCGTCATTATGTTAGTGCCTAAATCTACCTCAGGTTGAGAAAGGTAGGACCTAGGATAACATCAAAACACGCTTAACCTGGTAGTTAGCCCTACTAGGTCAGGAGAGGGCTCTCTCCTTGTCAATCTCAGCAAAATATAACTAATGAGGCTTGAGATGAATGATGTGAAGACTGATTGTAGGCTAGGTATGTGTGTAGAAGAGTTTTATTGAATTTGATCATTTTTGTTGGCTCAAATGTGAAAGGCAGTCTTGGGTCTGGGGAATGAGGCTCAGTTTTGTAGAGATCTCTATGGGGCAAGGTAGGCAAATGGTTTGGTACTTAAACTTGAATGAAATGGAGAGATTTTAGACAGGTGAGGAGTTGAAGAGGGCAAGAAAACCTCAGGGATCCTCTTCAAATAGCTGAAAACATAAATAACCAAACAAACCCTAAGTAGAGCACTACAAATCAATGAATTCTACCTTTATCCCTGTTTGATTTAGTTAAGATGAAGCAAAGAGAGATGATGGCATATATAAAACACATGTCAACTTACAATTACAAAAGGAAACACAATACCAAAGCAAGATTCCACATGAATCCCATAAAGTGCTGCAAACCCTGGTCTATTCCTTAGCCAAACTACTGAAAATGAATATACAATGAAGCTCCAAGCTTTCCCAAAAGTCCAACCCTTGCTAATGACTGAAAAATCACAAGATATAGGCAAACAACAACTCATCCTATCCTCTAGGGGTCGAGCTCATGAGTTTAGGAGTTGTTCCAACAAATTCTAAACTGAAAACTAAAAGGTAGGCAGTGAAACAACTTACCTCTAAAAACTAGGGAACTGAATCATTCAGTTGCAAACTACCTTTTCATGGATGAATCTACCTCTATGAGTGAAAATTTAGCATAATTACATCAAAATCCATCAATTCACATTAAATTACATCATGAGTTTGACAATTAGAAGGAGAAAAGTCAAACTATCAAAAAATTAGGCGAAAAACAGAGTATTTTGGCCAAAATGAGCAAAATTCCTCCAATGCGCCGCGCTGATTTCCCTATGCGTAGCGCCTTTTTGCATCTACTTCTGGAGACCTTCCCTGTGTCCAAATTTGCTCCAAGTGTGTTTGATGGAAAGCTCTACCTGTATACTTTCTAGAACAAGTGGAATTTTTGAATTTGGCCTCCATTTACCCATCCAAAACTGAATTCTCCCAACACTGCTTCCTGTGCGTCCAAAATGGGGCAGAAAAGGTCATTTTTGAGGTGTTTTTGACTTTTTTGGAAGCTCAAAACCTGTCAAAATTTCTTGGCCATTTGTGGGCATGCATATTTTTCCATGAAAAATCCAAAAAATATTGATTTTTCCTCAAAATGAAGTCCCCATCAAAAGCGAGCGCCAGGTGGCGCGACGCATCGGGTAGAAAAACCTATTTTTTAAGCCAAAAGTTTCAAAATTGCAAAAAGTGTCCCAATTTTTTTTGAAATTTGGGCTAAGTGTTCTCCATTAAGTGCTATGTTAGGCCAAGGAAGCCTCAGCCAAGATCTGAAGTCTATCTTGCTCTTTTCACTTCCTTGATGCTTTCTTCAACTTGGCCTTCAAGTTCCTAATTCGTGCCTTGCAACTTTTGTTTCTCGCTAAGTAATGGTAGGCCATGTGCCTCAACATAGTTTTCTCTTTTTTCACCTTCTCAAGCAAATTTTCTAAGTGGATATTTGCCCTCTCAAGCCAAGACCCATGATCAGCATTGATTTCTTGTTCAAGTGGTGTGAGCTTCACTTTCCTCCTCTTGGCAGCTTGTCGATTTTCTCGTATGTTTTGTAGCTCCATAATGGTTTGTTGAACCTCTAGTTGTTTGTTCCTTTACTCCAAGTATTTTATTATCCACTTGGCTCTTTCTAGGTTGAGATACAAATCATTAATGTCTGCTTGTTGCTCCTAAATGATCTCCTTGAGCTTTGAGCTTTGTGAGCCCAAAACAGTGTCATCATCCTGAATAAGAATGAAATCTGTCTCCTACCCTCTTGAAGGCCCCTCATCATGCAATGGCCGCCTGCCCTTGTCCTGTACCTGCTCTGCTAATGGAGGAAGCGAGACCCCTTCCACCCCGGGTGGAGATAATACTCGCTTTTCCATTGCAAACAACCTTCTAGTGCCCTTTTGGTAGGTGATAAACACTAGCACACTAGAGGTTTGTGTCTCATGAATCTCATGCTGATGTGAAGGTCCACCTGTCTCATGAAAAGCTGCTGGAGGTACTTGAGGACCTGTGAAGACCTCATGTGAAATGAAATCCTCCCATGAGATGTTCTGTAAACCAAGCTGATGCAAGACCACAATTTTGATTAGTGCAAAATGATATATGTTGTTATACTGCTGCCGAGGAGACTTCATGTGCACTAAGGTGGTCATCTTCTCAATGTTCCGACAAATAAAATAGGGGAGATTCATCATTCTCACCCTATTAAAGTGCATCAACAATATGACGTGATAGGCATATAGGCGAGAAAACCGGCCCTCACAGCTAAAATACTTAATCATAAGTTTCATCAAGGGACCATATGTGTTCTTTAGATACCGGAAGGGAAAAGCTCTGCTAAGATGTCTCTGATAACCAGCCTTGATGTAAGGCTCATAATGTTCTCTGTCAATCTGTTGTCTTTTATTCCACTACTCACCGACATTTGGAATGCTAGTTGCTAGAGAAATAAACTCTGGTGTCAAGGTGAATGTCACACCTGCTAGAGTGACTTGGCCATTATGAAGATGGAGCACAAACAACCTAGCCAACTCATGATGGTACTGGACTCTCTCTACCATCTCACAGAATTGATAACAGGATTGGTGTTGAAAGCATGTGACAGCAAGAGGGCAGGCCTGCAGCTCAGCAAGTGAAGTAGGCTCCTCTCATATATGTTTACCAACCTTGTGAGGTCTCCTTGGTGCATGCATTTCTCGAGAAGAATCACTATGTGTCCCCTCATCTTGGTCATAGGAAGGATCAAACTCCACATTTGCCAATGTTTGATTTTTCTTAGATGAGTATGAAGAGATTTTATGGTGTCTTATATTTTTGCTGCCAAGGATGAAAATGTATGAGGCACTGTGGAGGGAAAGTGTATGAGGGGTTTTGGGAATGTTGCTGACAAGATTTTTGGGGAATAGGGGGTTTAGGGAATAGTATTTAGGCTCTTGGGACAACAATTAGGGTTTGGGAATTTTTAACTAGGGTTTGGGATTGTGGGAATTAGGGATTTGGGATTAATAATTTAGGGATATGTGTTTTAGGGAGTGATTTCATGAAAATATGATGAGAGGGAGGGAATGAATGAGGGAATGAAGGAGTTACAGAGTGAGAGATAGCTAGGAGTGGAATTGACAGCAAAAAACACAATTTGTAAACCCTAGGCAATTGTTTTTGACAAAAATTTCAAGGAGGTAGGGTTTCAAGTTTTTCTCATTAAACCACCATAAACATCAAGAGAAACGCATTCACTGATCATAGAAGGATGTTGACTTACTTGAAGAAGTGAGGAGTGAGCAAATTTTGCAATATGGGAGAGTTTGTGGGTAAAATCGGCTTCCAAACCCTATGTGTTGCTCCACAAACCCAGTGTGCCATGCCACTTCAATGTGATGCGCCAGTGTAAGTTTAACACTGCAGAGGGTGGCCCAATGTGCTGCGCTAGCCGTATGCGTCACACCCATGACCCAATGTGCCGTGCCCCTGAAACTTGCCTAATTTGCTGCGATTTTGCTCTTTTTCTCCAACACGACCTTTCTCTTGCTCAGCCTTTCTCCTTTAGATGCAAATGAGCTCTTTGAAGATGAAAAATGGTTTATATACGAAAGATTTTAATTTTTCACTCATAAAAACCCACTTTGTAATGTTTGCCTTTGACTTTGCTTTTAAAACTCTATTTTTGGGCAGTTTGTTTTATTTTTGCCTTTGATGAACTGAATGCTTTGATTTTTTGCTTGCTTTGCAGGTGATGGAGTTGCGGAAGCTTGGAAAGGTGACCAGGGTTGCCACTGAAGTTATTACATATGGAAAAACTAAAATTACATCAAATTTAGACATAAAAACATAAAAAACTCTGTTTTTCCTCAAAATAGGGTTTTGAGGAAAAATCAGTCTCTGAGCATGTGATTATGGAATTTATTGTTACTGGAACTTTATTTGACCTCCTCATGCACCTGTTGACCATTATTGAGCATTTTGAAGACCTTTTTGACGAAACCCTAGACCCAATGAGACCGAAAACCCTAAAAATGACTTTGCAGATTTAAAGACAAAATTTGACTGCAGATGATCTAGATGAGTGAAAATGGGCCAACAGGTAAAGGACATGAGGGAAAATGTATAATAATCCACTATCGTCAAATGATCCATGATCCTAATGGAATGCAGTTGATCGAATGAGATGCCTAACATGCAATGCAATAAGAGAATTTGATCACTAACGAAGGGATGAAGATACCGACACTGACATGCCTTGTCCATCTTTTTGGAGTGTTGTCTACCTGCACTATCCAACGTTTTTTCCACTATGCTCAATTCTCCAACAAATAGTCTCAGTTCATTGCTTTCCAGGACACACCCAGTGTACCATTGATCCTAATCAACATGATCATGATCATGGAAATCAGTGAACACTATTAGCTCTAGGGTCACCATAATGGCCCTATTCTTGAATTTATCAACTCTAGTATTCTACTACACAGTCAAATTTGTTTAACGTTGTAATTGTTTTACTTGCAACCAACTTCGCACACCTATGCTATGCAGTCCAATGCCCTTCATGACATCATGGGCATAAAAACTTCATGAGACTCATTGCAAATAAATTTGAAACAAATTTAAAACATACCCCATTAACAAATTTATCCATGAGGTGAACCTTGCACTTTATTTCACTTCCTATCATAACAAAACCAAATTAGTCCATAAATTAAAATCATTGCAAATCAAACTTTAAACTAAATTGAATCATGGTTTCAATTAGAAATTTCATTAAATGGAATAGTTAATACTTATCCTTGGTTTCCTCTTTTCTTTCGTAATTTTGTAATCGCTAAGGGGGTATATACACTCCATTGTTCCATGCAGTATTTAGCTCTATATTTGCCAAACAGGGTCCACTTGATCTATTGTTAAGCATTACAAGGATCCATAACACCTCTCCAATTGTTGTGCACTATAGGAATCTAGAGCACACTCCACCTATCACACACTATAGGAATATGTAGCACACTCCACATGTTGTGCATTTATTATCAAATTATTCACACAATCTCTAGCTAGCTCTGTATTTAAATACAATTTGCAGGAATTTGGACCACGTATCCATTTGTTGTACACTGCAAGACTTTGGAGCACATCCCCTCCTAATGTGCATGGGCATATTTCCCACCAGCTACTCACCTATCTAGTCCTAGGTACCACCAATTTTATTGGTCCCTATCCCAAGGCTTTCCTGTGTGGGCCCTGTTGTACCTCTGATATAATAATGGTTGTAGAAGAAAATCTGGTGATGGCAACTGCTGCAAGAGAAACTGCATCTATTGAAGTTTGAATGTTCTTGATAGCTTCCTCCTTATCCTTAACCAATTTCTCCATCTGCTCCTCCATTTGTTTTATTTGCAAATTCTGTTCTATGATGAGCTTCATCATGTCTAACTTTTGAGTCTCTGTCTCCTCAATTTCTCTGGTCATTGGATCCTCAGATGCTGGTAGTTTCAGCTGTTTCTTTAGTGTTGCAACTTCAGTGTTCTTTTTCTTGATGAGCTCTTCTGCAACATTTATGTTTGATGGATCATATCCCATCCTTAGCACTAGATTTTCCAGGGACTGAATCTTGGTATCCTTTGCTAATGAGGAGACCTTCTCCAACTTTAATTGTGACTGAATGTTGGCCTATGTAACCTGAAATTTTGACAAACTCATAGCATTGTTTGTCAGGTTTGAAGCAATCATCTATCCAGTTTGTTTATGCATCTCAATTTGATCAATTGGATGCACATCCCGGACATTGAACTCGAAAGAAGTATGTTTATGATATTGTGCTTTAGTCCTGGGATGGGGAGCTTGGGCCTGTAAGAAAGCCATTTGCATCTTCCCTTTCTTAGAGTCAAATAATGAAAGAAGCCTTGCTTGAGAGTTAGAAGAATGCTTCCAGAAGAAAATCCCTTAGCAACAAGTCAAGCTTTATGTTTATCAACTTTCCCATCTGGCCCATACTTGGTTCTATAAACCCATTTGCATCTAACAAGTTTGCGCCCCTTTGGTAGAGGAACAAGATCCCATGTATCGTTTGCTAATAATGAACGGTATTCTTCATTCATACCTGCGTCCCAATCTGGATGGCCTGAAGCTTCTTCAAACGTGTCAGGATCATAATTTGCTAACACTTGATCCAATAAAGAAGAGGCTCTTTCAAACTGAGAACGGGTATGGTGCTGATCTGTAGGATCACCGACAAGATCACCTGCTGCATCTCGAGTAGCTTGGACCCATTTTGGAAGTGAAGGAGCTGAAGGAGCTGAAGGATGATCCGGAGAAGGTGGGGGAGGATT
>APFE030425249.1:2066-44403 GCA_000404065.3 Pinus taeda
CTCCCAGCATGAAAGCCCTTCTTCACCTCATGAAAAGCTTAGATCACCCAACACTATGATGTTCCACCAAGAAACCAACAACACTTCCTTACAAGATGCAAAATTCGAGCCTTTGGATCTCTGGGATGAGGGATCCATATATAGATGATTGCAGGGGGGTGAGTGAGCTTCTGGGATTTTGATTAGTGTCTTCTCTCTGATAGTTCTTTGTTCCACTTGGAGATTCATGATCTCTTACTCATCCCTGGGTGAATTCAGAGAGGTAAGTGTCGCAGGAGAAGTTTCTGGAAGATTCCACGATCATCCACCTTGCAAACTGTCTCTGCCATTTGTCTACTCTCACCCATTGCACCCTACAGAAGGGCTTTTCAGTATACATAACACTTTTTGCATGTGGTAGGTGAGATGCATCGCACCCTTTGCACTGAGCAGTCTGTATGGTCCAATTTTGACCAGTTCTGAGCAGTTTTCCATGGAGAACTTTTGGGAGATGATGTAATCAGCTGACCTTGTTCCTTTAAGGTATGAAACAACACTTTTAGGGACTCAGAAGCCCTTGGTTTACGGACATATGATTGGGGTTGCAGTGCCCAAATATGTCTATAACACACCACCTCTGTCATGGATGGCTTGTCCAGAGGATCAAGGGTTGTGCACAGAGAGCCACTTTCACTGCCAGCAGAAACTCCTCCCACTCTGAAGATTATGGATCCAGTTCCAGAAGGCTTGGATCAAACAGCTTTGAAATCTACCCTGTTTGAAGTTGTCTCTTCACCTATTTCACTATATCTTCGTCCTTAGTGAACATGACCGACCTCCTACCAGTAAGAAGTTCCAAAAATATAATTCTGAAGCTGTAGACATCAGAGTCTTTTGTCATCTGCCCTGTTAAATTTATTTCAGGAGAAACATACCCCAGAGAGCTAGCAGGGGTGGGTGCAGATGAAGAGGGATTTGCTGGAATGACTACCAGCCTATCCAGGCCAAAATCTGAGAGATGGGCTTCAAAATCTACATTGAATTGCACATTGTTTGGCTTCACATCGCCATGGATAATGGTCAGGTGCGCGTTGGTGTGAAGAAATGCCAGGGATCGAGCTATTCCCAGAGCAATGAGATGCCTCATGGGCCAAATGAGAACATGGACATCTTGATGAGAGGCTTATTGCAAAAGAGTTGCCAGGTTTCCATTGGGCATGTAATCATATACCAGTAGCCTCACGTCCTGGTTCACATAATATCCTCTCAGCACATTTAGATTCTTCTGCTTCACTTTTCCCAAAGCCTCTGCTTCTCGTCTGAAGACACTCTCCTCGATTGATCCATCTGCTAATCTCCTGATTGATAGCACTGTTCCATCCTGCAAACATGCCTTGAACACGATTCCATACCTGGTTCTGCTCAGTATATGTTCTTCATCAAAATGCCCTGTGGCTTCCAGAGCATTGGCGTAAGAAATTGGGTTGTAGAACATGATCAGTTTCTTCTCTTGTTCACCATTGGTTTCTCTCAGTTGCCATCTCTTGCACTCCATTTTCAAAATACAAATCACCAGGCAGGCTGTGGCACTGACAAGAAATAGTGCCCCGCATGCCACAAATATGGCAATTAACAGTATATCCCACTTTCCATGCCGATGATGGCGATGCTCATAATGACAATGTTGGCAAGTGGTGTTGAGAGGCATGCCACAGAGCAAAGGATTGAAAGAAAACGAAGACGCATAGAAGCGTGTTGCGAGGGTTATAGGAATTTCACATCTCAGATGATTGCGAGAGAGATTCAAGAGTCGGAGAGAATGGATTTTGCTCAGAGCTGCTGGAATTTTACCAGAGAGATTGTTTGTAGACAGGTCCAGTTCCTCCAAATTTGTTGCTAAATCTCCTAGCTCACTTGGAATGTTGCCACTAAGAGAATTTTTCTCTAGAAAAAGCTTTCTTAGATTCTTAAGTCGTCCCACTGATTTGGGGATTGCGCCTGTAAGATTGTTCCCATCTAGAGCCACCGGTTCCAAGCTTGTGCAATTAGAAATGGCACTTGGAATGTTTTCAGACAAGCGATTGGACCGCAGCTCGCTTGCTTAGTGTACTCCGCTTCCTGCAACTAAGGTCCATGCCATGTATTTGATGACACACAGCTCACTTGATTAATGCATTCCGCTTCATTCGAAGATCTTTCTTCTTTTTAGGGATTTTCCAACAGTACTTGCGGTTGAAGTAAGGGCATGCATGCAACCTAGTAGCCAGATGTCAAAACCTATCGGCCTAAAAATCAGCAGCAGAAAGCACACTTCAAATCAACAGTGGAAAGTGTCTCACCTAATCGAACGGAGCAGGGTAAAAGTGTTGATGAAGAAGTAGATGCATAGGAAGGCCTATTGGCCTAATTAAAGAAAATGTCATATCAACACGTTATGTTGGGCACAAGGTATTAATAAACCTTGGTATTGTAAGAGCGTTATTTACAAGTTAAGATAAGAATTTACATGGTAAAGTGGGGTAAAGCTCCATAGTTAAGAATATTGTTACATGTTTTTTAAAATGTAATTATGTTTAACTCATATATTATTACTATTATCTTTAATAATTAATAGTATCCCACCCATTATAATGAGAATGTTGTAATGTATGTCCATCTAACATTTTGAATCATCAATTACATAAAAAGAAAAAAAAAAGAAAAAAAAAAAAAGAGGGTTAATGATGATATTATTGATAAAACATCTTAATAAAAAAAATATAGAATAATAAAAAAACAAAAATAATAAAAAGAAATAATTTTAATAAATAAAATAATATAATATATTAATAATTAATAATTAATTATTTCATCTATCTAACTTCAACGCAGAAAAATCAAGCTCTGGGGCAAACCTCTTTTAAAGGGAAAATGTTGATCTATTTTTGGCGCTGGGTAGTCAACAATAAAAATAAATCTAAACTAAATAAATTGTATTTATGATTTATTTAATATGGACATATGAAATGTATAAAAAAAAATGTTTATATTATATATATATTGAGGGTTTCGCAGTGCATGATATTAAATAATTTTGAGATTCAATTGCATTAAGTAAGTCATCATCTTGCCTTTCCAAGGAAAATCTCCTCATGGAAATGGTCATAGATGATTGACTTACTTAACGCAATTGAATCCCAAAATGATATCTAAATTAATATTTATCAACCATTTACTTTATGCAATTATCACCAAAAATCTGTCTCGAAAATTTATCAACCATTTAATTTATATATCCTAATTCTTTAACTTTATTTTTCCACACAAAATCATACATTAACAAATATATAAAAACACAAAATCATACATTAACAAATATTTTTTTTTTTTTCCGGAAAAGAAAATTCATAATTTCATAAAAGAAATTACATGCTATAGATGCTCGAAGGCATATGCTGTACTGTGGCACACGTCCACTGTCAGGTGTCTAGTTGCAGT
Organism: Pinus taeda; assembly: GCA_000404065.3. Classification (NCBI taxonomy): domain Eukaryota; kingdom Viridiplantae; phylum Streptophyta; class Pinopsida; order Pinales; family Pinaceae; genus Pinus; species Pinus taeda. The sequence goes on from APFE030425249.1 coordinate 5,523, forward strand.
AAATAAAACCCAGAGGGTGTACAGTATTGGTGCAGAGACCATCATAAAAGAGATAGTAGTATCGCCCATACATAGAAAAATATCCTATTTACAAGCATAAATACTGAATATATACAAAGCATAATCCAAAAGTTCATGATCATCAAAATAACTGTAGAAATTAGAGGTTGCTGCCTCACTGGAATGCCCCATCTATATAAGGCCTGTGAAAATATTGGAATGTCCCTGCTGGAGAAAATTCATCGATCATCCACTCGCCTAGAGGACGATGCGTCGCTTCTTTCGATAGCTGGTCAGTAGTTCCATTCCTTTCCCTGTAGATGTGAGAAACAGATATCTGGTCAAAGAATGTTTTGAAAAAAGCAATTTCTTCAAAGATATTCTTCAATGAGTATGCATGACAGACAACCGTGTTGTTAAACCAATCAATCACAGTCTTTGAATCGCCAAATATTTGCAAATTTTGACAGTTTTTCATAATGGCAAAGTATAAAAGGTGTCGCAGAGATATCAATTCAGCGTGGTTGTTTGTTCCCGGGCCTAGACCCATACTAATCTGAAAGTAATGGGTTTCAGATAGGTGAAAGAGTATGCTGCCACCACAGCCTTGCTGTTGGACGACCCCATCAAAGTAAGCCCACAGCATATCTTTATTTATCTGCTCCTGTCGAATGTTCTTGGGCTTTGCATGACTGATATCGATTGGAAGTTTTGCATATGCCGTGTAGATTATAGGATGGAGAAGGTTCCAATTGACTTGTATGTCCTCGAATATGATGGTGTTCCTCTTGATCCATATATACCATGATACCAGGAGAGGGAGGTTCCTAGGCTTTTCCGCCGCCGCGGTACTCCACCATTGTTCCCACGCTGTGTTGATATCCACCCCCTGCCAGTTCATATTTAAATTAAGAGTTTGTATGACCTGTGACCAGATAAACCTGGTGGTAGGACATGAGAGGAATAGATGATGGGTCAATTCTTCATCTTGAAGGCACATCACACATCGGGAAGGTCCCGAAAAAGCCCTTTTTTTAAGATAGGATCCAATGGGGACCTTGTTTTCCAAAATGTTCCACATCAGCAACCTGGTTCGTGGAGGAGCATTCAATTTTGATAGAGAGACCCACCAGCTTTTGAGGTTCTCAAGTTTTCTATCTTCAATGATTTTGTCATAGCCCATTTTCGGTGTATATTGTCCAGATTTTGAGAGAGCCCATATGAGTTCATCCTCATCAGTCCTTAATCTGACATGAGTCTCAGTAAGGGCCTGTATATAGCTCTGCCAAGCATCACTCCACTCAATAGGGATATTCTAGTGCTGATCATTCAACCAGGCCTGAGAAAAGAAGGTAGAATTCTGTTGGTCACCAATCTGTGAAAGAAATTTTATACCTATGTTATTTAAATAAAGTACCAAACCTTCTGGTAACCTATGGGAGTTTCCACAGCCCGGCCATGGGTCAATACCAATACGAACATAAGCTCCATTGCCAATTTTCCATAACCATCTTTTAGGATGGGCATAACATTGAGTATGGCCCTCCATATCCCCGAGATACCTTTCCTATTCCAATTTGGCCTTCTGATCTAGTCAATGATGGTCAATGGTCAGATATATTTGTGATGTATGACTTCCGCCCATAGATTGTTTTGTTTCAATAGGAGCCATCCTTGTTTGGCAGCCAAGGCTTGTGCAAAGGCAGGGAGTAATTTAAGTCCCCATCCTCCCCACTTCTTAGGAGTAGCAATTTTGGTCCATTTAACCCAGGCAAAAGTCTTGCCCTCCTTCTTGCCATTCCAGAGGAATTTACAGCATATTTGTTGAATTTTGTGTAGAATACCCCTTGGTATCCAGGCAAGTGACATCCAGTATACCGGGGTGGCTTCGAGGACCGATTTTAATAGGATAAGTCTGCCTGCTTTAGAAAGGAGCCTGTGACACCAGCAACTGATTCTCTTTTCTACCTTTGTGATGAGCCAGGTCCAGTTGCAATCTTGTATCCATCAGGTTTAAGCCTGAAGCCCAGGTATTTGAGTTCCTCCAACAGATCAGTTTCTTGGAAGGAAAATTTCTGCAAGGCAAGCTGTGATTCCTGCAGTGTACAATCCGATAGGGATATAGTGGATTTTCCTCTGTTTATTTCCATTCCTGTAGCTCTGCAGAATAGGTTCAGAATCTCATTTAACGAGGTAGTATCTCGGACACTCCCATTCAAGAATATCAGGATATCATCAACAAAAAGTAGATGAGTTAGATAAAAGTGCTCCATAATTTTGATTCCACTAAATCCCCCGCTCCTTTTCACGGATGCTATAAATCTGCAAAGGCCTTCCATAACTAGCAAGAAAAGGAGTGGGGATAGAGGGCAGCCCTGCCTAATCTCTCTGTCTATATTGAAAGTTGAAGTGGCCGATCCATTAACAAGAATAACAAAGGAGACAGATGAGATACAACCCATGATCCAGGATATGAGAGCGGGGGGGAAGCCCAAATGAGTGAGGATCATTTTCAAATAAAGCCAATTTACTCTGTCAAAAGCCTTCGATAGGTCTATTTTAAGGGAGATGCCCTTGAGGTTTTTGAGTTTGATGGAGTGTACGACTTCCTAGCCTGTACCAATGGCATCCTAAATGTGTCGGTGATGGTGGAAAGCGAATTTCTCCTGGGAGATGTGAGTTGATAGGATAGGCTTAATGCGGTTAGCAATGATTTTAGAAATAATTTTGTATAGACAGTTGCATAGGGAAATGGACCTAAAGTCATTGAATGAAGATGGGGAGTCAGATTTAGGAATCAAGGCCATGAAGGTGAAGTTCATGGGAGGGTGAATATGACCAGTGATTCTGCGTTCTTCTATGACTACCAGTAGATCCTTCCCCAACAGCTCCAGGAAAGCCAGATAAAACTCCACAGGCCAACCGTCTGGTCCCGGACTCTTATCTTTCTTGAACCACTTTAGTGTTCCTTCCAGTTCCTCCATGGTGACCGGTTGAATCAAATCCTCAACAACCTCAGGTTCTATAAACCTTGGAAAATGCCCTGCCAGGTTGATGATTTCCGGGAGGTTGATGGCAGTCGGAGCTGTAAATTGCCTTTTGAAATGTGATATACCCAATCTGGCTAATTGTTGGTGCATTGAGGCCCATCCTTACAGTTCATTAGGCAGCTGCCAGATAGTATTAGAGGCCTTTCTGCCATTTGCAAGGTTGTGGAAGAACTTTGTATTGCTATCTCCCGCTTGCAACCAGATGGCTCTACTTTTTAACCTCCACTGTTCTTCTTTGTCTTGTAGCAGCTTAATTTTTTGCTTCTCCAGGTTGTTCAAAAGCAATTTTGAGTCCTCTAATTGGAATCGAAGCCCCCATTCATCCATAAGTTGTGCAATCTGTAACTCAATATCCATAAGACGTTGATCGTCTCTGAATCTCTTCCTCTTTGACCAATCCTCAGTCTTGATCCTAAGAGCTTTGAGCCTTTCGCAGAAATCAGCCGCCATCCTCTGTGCCCTTAGCGGAGGTTGCGATCTCCAAAAATCAGTCACAAGGTTGATGAAGTCTGGATCTTGCAAATGGCTAGAGAAGAATTTGAAGGGGGAGCGGGGCTTCTTTGTTGGTCCACTGACTTGGAGAAAGATGGGAAGATGATCGGATAAGCCACCAGTGCCTACCCATTGTCTGTACAGGGGTAGTTTATGGATGAGGTTTTCATGGATTAGGAATCTGTCCAATCTCCGTCCCAAAGCAGCTTCCCCCGTTCTCCTGTTATGCCAAGTGGGGACTTTCTTGTTCATGGGAACATCAACTAGCTTGTATGAGTCTAGTAATGTACTCATTTGCTTCGAGATTGGGTCCAATTGAGCATGATGTCCACAGGATTCCTCCATACCCAAGGAGAAGTTTAAATCTCCGCCAATAATGGTAGAATTTGTGACAAGATTATTTTCCAATAGATTGAGCCAAAATTTTGTTCTGATTTGGGGCATAAATGTTGATAACTTTTAATGTGAGTTCGAGTTCCCCCATGAAGATGTCCATGCCAATGAAGCCCCAACCTCCCCAGGATGAAATGATCTTGTCTGTCCTAGGGTTTATGCCAATAGCAAGGCCACTGGATTTTCCATTTGCATCCAAACCCTGAAAAATCCAACCCGGCAGGATGGTTTGTAGGGTTCTCGCAGAGATGTCCGAAGAGCAAAGAGTCTCCTGTAGGAAGAGGATGTCACATCTGGTATCCTAAGCCAGCCTTTTGAGAGCCAAACGCTTTTTGGGGTTGGTTAATCCCCTGCAATTGTAGGAGAGCCAAATCATGGGGAACCAAAGGCAAAGGGCTCAATTGCTCTAAGCGCCCTCTCAATGGTGCATTGTCGGCCTCGTGCAACATCTGCCACGACAGACTGAATGGATGATTTGATTTTGGATGGTCGGCCCCTAGCAGGTTTATGCTTAGTGGATCGTCCAGGGGAGAGTCCCAATCCCAAAACTTTTGGACGGACACGAGGTCGAAGGTTGTATGGATGTGATCCCGAGCCAATTAGGGAGGTTGAAAGGGTGAGGGGAGAGGATGTCATCCTGAGAGAGGAGGGAGTGGTGGAGAAGGTGGGGGGGGAGGGGCAATGGAGCATGGAATAGAGGGGATAGAGCCCGGTATAGAGGAAGGAGGATGCAAAGATGAATGCAGTACAGAAAACATAACATCTGAAAAAAGTGCAGAGGTTATGGGAAGAGACTCATTACCCGGGGCAGAAGATGCTTCCACTGTAGACTTGGAGCGGGTACAAGGTGGTGAGGACGCTGCTTTCCACCTACTATTTGTCTTCTTTGAAGCGCCTTTCCCCGCCTCCGATGGGATCTCACTTTGGATCTTGTCACCCTCCCCTTGCTTCATATCACCTTTGTTCTGCTTAACTGATGGTTGTTGTTTTGTCCCCCTTGAATTTTCAAAAGTCACCCCGGAGAGCAATGGACAGTCATTGTACAATGGCCCACTTTGTGGCACCTTCTACACCGAAAAGGGACACCTTCATAGTCCAGAAGCTGTTTGCACGAGAAATGTTTGCGATGCAATGCGATTTTCTCCTCCAACCCAGCCCTGGTATCAAGATGAACTAAAATCCTTGCCATAGTCATAATTCCTGTTCGTTCGTAGGACTGGTCGTGTTCAAGATAAGTTCCCAGCGCATCGCCAATACGCTTGAACACCTGAGGGGTCCAAAATTGCATAGGTAACCCCGAGAATCTAACCCAAATAGGCCCAGCGCCAAGCTGTTCACGCTCCGGATCAAAGAGGGGATCCCATCGCTTCAGAAGGATAGGAGCTAGCTCAATATGCCAGAATTGAGACAGTATCCATTCTGTGTATTTCGCTTTATGAAAGTGTAGAGCAAACCAGCCTCTTGCTAGGACCTTTATAGCTGGCAATTCCTTCAGTAGGGTGCCCCAAATCTCCTCTGTCCATTGCCGCAATCTTTCCACCGAATAGGTTCAACCACGGACCCGGCCAACCAATACTTTCCTCGCTGTATCTATTGCATCCGCCATTTGAACGTCTTCCTCGAATGTCAAGTTAATATCTGTGTCAATGGCCCTGAGGCATTGACCTTTTTTCTGCTTGTCGGAGCGCTTGCCTATAGGGAATTCTTTGAGAAGCTTTCGACACGGATCCGAGGTGTTGTGCTGGGCAGATTTCGCCGGATAAGCAGACAGAAGCAGAGAGCTGAAGCAGCCCGAGCGAATAGGAGAGTGAGGGTTTAAACTGCAGGAGCCAAGATGAAAGGAAGATCGAGCAAGGCATTGTACATTGGAGGGTCCATCCGGTGCCAAGGATATGGAGGAAGGGTTAAGGGTTGGGAGGTTAGCGTGGGGGAAAGCAGGGGTTGCTGCGAAGGGTATGGAAGGGGGGGTGTCAAAGGATGGGGAGGTCTGCATGCAAGAGCCCAGCAGATGAAGCGTGGTCGGCGAGAGAGGCGGGCACTCTAAAACTGGAAGATCTGCAATGTTGACAGCTGGATGCTGCATTTTTTCGGAGCGCGACGTGTGTAGTGATGAATGAACAACAGCTGTCGAACTAGCCAGGTTTTACCCCAGGGGTCCATAATCGGATGATTTTGAAACGCCCAAATTTCTTGTTCTGGCATGGGGTCCTCCTCGTAGTCCACGAGGTCCTCCTCCACCATAGCAACCGACAAAAACCTGTTCTCACCACCGACCAGGGGGACAGACTGCAGGGGAAACCAGAATCTCGAAGGTAAACAAAAATGACCAATCAAATGATTGCAAACCCTTAAAACAATGCTTCAGCGATCCCAATATGGGTCAAAACCATATAATAATGAAACCTTCAAAAGGGCCCGCGAGTGTCCCCATTCCCCGGGATTCAAAACAGGTCACGAGCAGTCCAGGGACCCTGCGATTTTGGGGGCCAAAAAACTAGGGTTTAGCTGTTCTCTGCCATGAATGCGGGCAGAAAAACTTTTCACCAAAATGCAAAGGCTCAAATCTCATACCTTAACAAATATATATAAAAAAAATAAATCAATTTAAATCCACTTTAACACCTCTAGTAAACCGATGAAAATCTGCATATCAATTACCTTTGTAAACCCTGAAAATTTACATTTCAATTATTTTTAAATCCCTCGTACGTTTCCAAAACACGATACAAAAGTAAAGAACGAGGTATGATACAAAAGCAAGGAACAAAAAAATGTCGCATGTAACGACTTAAAACACTCGAGTCGACATCTTATTTAAACGTCACTTAATGCGCTCCAAATTACGCACCTGATAAGCGTGCATTTACTATTTTAATCAATTTTTGTTATCGCTTTTGTGATTCGATTCCCCCTTGATACTGCGGTGACCTAATTCACCTTCGATCCTTCTTTCTCACCCTCTGAGTCAAGTAAACACATCAAATCCGAGAATTACGTTTAAAATAGGCCTTCCGAAAAAGCCAAATGAGTGGAGCTTAATGGGTCGAACTGTATTCGCAATACCACCACCATCATCAGCATCAGCAGGAGGAGGAGGTTATGGAAGCGCAGATTGACATGGGCAATCCCTAATTAGCAGCCATGGAAGATTTATTGCGTGGATTTCTGTAATCTTCGGTGCTGGTTAGTCTTAGGTTCGAATCTCTGCAACTATATCTGAAAACGATTTTTTTTTTTGTTTGTTGTTTAATATAGTTGTTGTTTTCGACAATCTTGACTTTTGGGTCCCATAGAAAATGTCAGTTTGGCTTCAGAAAACGATGTTTGAAAGACCCTAGTACCCTTTTTATCTTCACACTACTAGTCCTGATCTGTGCAATTAAAGAGCAAGATTCTGATTTCAATGACTATGGAAACATAGCTTTAAATTCCACCTGCCCTGCCCTGTGTTCTAGTGGCAAGATTCTGATTTCAATGACTATGGAAACATGGTTTTAAATTCCACCTGCCCTGTGTTCTAGTGGGTAGGCTAATTCTGCTTTAAAAAAGATTTTGTTTTAGTGGGTATGGGTGATTTCTGCATACTTATTTCCGCACCTCAAGATTGTTTTGCTGACCCCAGAGCCAAATAAAACGGAAATATGGCGAGCTGAGGTCAATTGGGGATCAAGGTTCCAGCTTCCATTATTACGTTTACGACGATTGTTTTGCTGATCCCAGAGCCAAATAAAACGGAAATATGGCGAGCTGAGGTCAATTGGGGATCAAGGTTCCAGCTTCCATTATTACGTTTACGACGATTGGTTTGGAACGAGGGGTGGGCTTATGTACTGTTGTATATTTCAATAGTGGTAAGTCCTCATGAATTGAATTGTCATAGGGATGATTTGTCTGTAACTATCAGCGTCAACCGTTGATCAGTATTGAAACTCATTTTGTCTTGTACCTGGTAACACACGGTTCACAATTTACCAAGTAGGTTTTCTGTGACGGCTATTATGCCCTGAGCCCTCAATTTTCATGTATATTTTGTTCTTTTAATTTTTGATTTTCTTTTATCAGAGGACATACCTCTATGCTTATTAAGCTAAGCTAATGAACTAACCCGTTCTCACTTTGGCTTGGGAGGTCTGCACCAGCCACACACAAATACAGATATAGGATTAAGACTAGGATCTCTTAATAGCAAACTCCTGGAAGAGTGTGTAGCACGTCCTTCCTCACTCATCAGATTTGGCATCGTGTCCAAATGGGTTTGGAGTCATGGTTGCATAGTAGTTGTTTTTTTTTGTTCCTACATGTAACCTGCTCGGGTGTCTATTAACATCAAACCGTCTTCGTTTTCTCTTGATGGATAAATGCAAATTTATAATGTTATCATTTTTAGCCGCTGAACAATGGCGATTAAATTTCCATTGGCTTATCTCTTACACAATGTAGACTTCAATAAAGGGCGATTTGCAATCATTTTAGGAGTTTTGCTAGCTTGTTGTCATAGTTATAAGGTGCGTGATGTAAAGGGACTAGACAAGCATGAGAAACTATAGTGCAGAATGTTTTGATATGAAAAGTCATAGAAAAATATATCAACAACCAGACAAAAATCTGCCATATGAAATGAAGCTAATATTCATAAATCAAATTTTAATGAAAAGACAAACCATGAGTTGTTAAAGTTATACAGTTAACGTTTAGATGTGAATAGGTAATCTTAAGATTTCATTAACTAGTTCAAATTTCAGTTACAAAACTTGAGTGCTTATGGTCTAATACGATTTTAATTGTCAGAACATATGGTCATTGCATTAATTGAACTCATATCTTTTGGTAAGTGAGAAGCTTTTGTACACTAAATAAAGTAATATCTAATATGCAAATCTAGAACTCTGTGCACGCCTTGTAACTATTCTTAATGTGTTTCTGTACTCTAAATTTACATCCACATTGCCCAGATCGATTGCTTCCTCTCATGTGTCTTACGGGATGCATTTGTGCTTTAGAAAATGAGATTTTGTCTGCTGTTTACACAGATATGGTATTATTTAGGTAGTTTTGATCTCAGGTAAAGGAGATGGTATTATTTAGGTTAGTTTTGATCTCAGGTAAAGGTTGTGAGGCACAAGTCAAAGTTCAGCAATCATTATTTGTGCAATACTAATGCTACTTGAAGTTCACAGTTTAGGACAACTGGTTTTGGTCATTTCTAAAAATTGGACATGGTATGGCTGTTGGAAGTACCTAATCGGAGCAGATTGGTGTATTGATTAATGTGAAGAAATTTGCCAATGAATGCCGACTGTGCCCTGATGTAGTTTTCTGACTGTTCTAGTTTTTGCTTGATGCATTTATGTTGATAACTGGTGGTGTCTTCATTCTGTTCATTTTTGTTTACTTGTATTGGCATGGATTGGTGGCTCCAATCTTACACTATTTGTACAGTAGCGAGAGTACAATTTTATACCGGTGCAAATGCTAGTTGATTGATTTCACGATGCCTCGTTCACTTGTTATTTTCTTATGCCAAAATGGTTTCAATGTTAATTTTCTTATTTGTCTTTCATCTAGAGGGAGGAGTAGAGAGTGTAGTGAAACATTTTCATCCACTCCTGAAGAGCACAGTGTTAAGAATTGGGCATTAGAAGCTCTAAGCAAATAAACTATAGTGACTAAGCCAAAATTGAAATAAATCTTTTGAATAATCTTGAGATAATGAGAAAATTGGATACACAGATTTATTATCAAAACACATTTTGAAAGTTTTGCAGCCGATATAGTTCTGTTGAAGCAGAAGGAAAAACAACTTTCGTTCAGATGATGGACATTGAAAAGTACATCAGAAGAATAACCTATCCGATAACTTAATTGTCCAGATCTGAAAGATTTCTGACAAAAAGCTCTGGAAAGAATTGTACAATAACTCGAACCCACAGGACTCAATGTAAATTGTCTGCTGAAATAAAGACAAGAATTCAGATCTAAGTGCTGCTTGCTTAATTACATCACTGCAGGAATTAAAAGTACAATTATAAGAGGACTTGGTAATGGAAATGCAACAGGAACTAGAAATTTACAAATGAAATTTATGCTTGGTTACTGCTAAACTAAGGAACTGAAAACTCTGAGACTTCCATTACCTACTTTAGAGGTGTTACTATTCTATAATGATCAAAGGATTTAATAATCTTCAATTGAATTGCACCCTACTTTTTTATCAACGACATTAAAGTTTCTCAGAATATTCTGCTGAGCTGCTGATAGGAATCTTTCATCTGTCCATTAGTTGCAATTGAATCTTAACTTGTCAATGGAATCAGTGGAGTGGTGAATCCCTGAATATTTCATTGGGCCAGGGGAAAATTCCATCCAAATTGAGTGTGGATTCCATTTTAATAAGAAGGTGGGCAGATTGCATTATGTAAGAAAGCAATGTAGTAGTTGCAATTGAATCTTAACTTGTCAATGGAATCAGTGGAGTGGTGAATCTCTGAATATTTCATTGGGCCAGGGGAAAATTCCATCCAAATTGAGTGTGGATTCCATCTATAATAAGAAGATGGGCAGATGGCATTATGTAAGAAAGCAATATAGCAAAACAGAAGGAGGAATAGTGGAGTATGTTGCGGGCTGTGAGGGGTTGAGGCAAAATATGAAGGAAATGCAGGGGAAACAAAGTTATGGTGAGCAACGTGGAAGAGTGTGAATTACAGATTGTTTGTGAAATGAGGTTGAATAAGGCCTGTAGCCCGTGTGTATTCATTCAAAGCTGGAATATGAACTGAATATGCTGGGCAGAGCAGAGAGTGCTAACCCAAGCGCCAAATGGAATCAATAGTACCAATTCATCTTGGAGTCTACTGTGTTTTGAAAGGAGATGGAAAACAGGCAAAAGTGAATCATGATAAGGTGGAGTGCCAATGTGACCCGGAGTGTTCCCAGCCTTGTATTTCCATGGAATGATGACTTCAACCAAACCTTGGAATGATGGCATAGAATGGAGTCCCATGGTGAAAGAAGGTTCTTTGCAAACAAAACCTGGAATCCTGTATGACACAAAGTCACCAGGAATGGGTTGGAGTTGCACAGAGTCATTATTTTGGACAAAAACCTCTACAGTTCTTTTCTTCTGCTAGCCAGGTCAGAACACTGCCAATGCTGCTGTTATTGATCTGCAAATGGCAAAAAGAAGTGAACAAAATGAGCTAAGCACAAACAAGTGTCATCATTTCCCCTCTCCAAGAAACATCAGTGTTCTCCACTGAAATTCTATTTAGGCCAGGAGTTGATCCAGGGCCCTGTATAAAGTCTCTATCTGCACAACTTTTTAAACCTGATTGTTCATCTGTCACTTCTTGCATTGGCACGTAAGTTATGCATTGGCAAGGGGATCAGGCTGATCTGTGGTCTTCCTCTTCTTCTGCTGGTAAATCACCTTTACTGGTAGGATGAGAGGTGGCAGAGCAGGATATTCATTTTGTCTCAATGACCTTAGAAAGCACTTAATAGTTGGATCTCCATCTATTACTGGATATTGTATGTGCTTCTGCTGTGTTGAAAGTTGGAAAACTAAATTAGCGTTATTTTCATTTTCTGCCTTAATTTCAACTAATTCTATATTTGCTGGTTCAGGTGTATCCAGCCATTCCTGTAATCTGTTCTGCAGTGATACTTTTTCTTTCATTCAATCTGGTTAAGGCTGTCTCTTTGTCCAAAAGCTTCTGTTCAAGGAAGTTATTCTATTTGTGAGCACATGTTGGGTGTTGTCCACACACTCATGAGAATCTGAAATGAACCAATGTTGCAAACATCGGCATCATCCAGAAAACCGAAAAATGGTGAAAAATGAACAATTATCTGTAAAAATCATCAGCAAAATTAAGATACCACCAAAATATCGGTAAACATCGGCAAACATCGGCTAGGCCAAAATATTGCAAATTCGCGATTTTTTCACGATAAAATCAAAATGCACGCAACACTGAAATGAACTATAGCTTATTTTCTGAAAAATATCCAACACAAGAAGGACAATAGTTGAAATCCATACAGGATAATCATTATATAACTGAATACAATGAATATGATATAGATAAGTATGCCATGTGATGGTATACTTATATGTGTTGACTAGTAATGATGGTTGATGGGTCATGTCCCATAGTTGGGATGTGCCATTTCATTTATTATTATTATACCCGCCGAAGGTAGGATATACTGTTTTTGATTTTAGTAAAAAAACTTTGACTTTCAATTAGTTTTGAAAATTTTAAACAGATTTTATAAAGTTTATTAAAATTTTGAAAAAAATTATATTAAACTGAATACTTTGAAAATTAAAAAAGTAATTTTTAATTTTTTAAAATGTAAATTGTATTTTCTTTAAATTGGTTGATGGCTATTTTTGTGTTGTTTTAAATTGAATTATGAGATATAAAAATTATATTAAAAAATAAAAAATCTAAAAGAGTTTCTATTGGCCAATTGTCATAACTTTACACAACAGAATGTCATGTGAATAGCTCCCCACCATTTTTTATGTAAAAAATATTCGTAAGATTAGATTTTTTTTTTTAGTTTCTTCTATTCTATGACAGGGGAAATCGGTAATGTGCTGACTCTCGTACTCACGTGACACGGGGTCGCACCCCGACGGCTGCCACTATAACCTTCAGGCGCAACTGCAGCGCTTCCAAGCACAACGCACGAGTAAGTCGAGGATTGAACCCATGACCTACACAGTGGCACAAACGCCTTAGTAGTGCATTTGCTAGCCAACAAGCCGCACCCCAGGGGGCTGCAAGATTAGAAATTTCAAGTAGAAACAATAATTGAATTTTTTTAGTCTTTTTCATAAGTCATAAGTCTTTTTTCTTGCTTTTTCTATTTCAATTTATTGCCTTCTCATTTTAAATTTTCTAATTTTAAAGGAATTCCTAATTACATATATTTTCACTATATGTTTACTAGTTGCAAAGGCATTTCAAAACATGTTAAAAATCTCAAATAGTAAAATGGTTTTTTTTACAAAAACGGTTATGGGATTTCATTAACTGAATGGCAGAAAGCCACAAATTCGGTTACAAAAGAAGAGGCAGATTTCTGCATGTCTTTTCAGCGAGAGGAATAAAACACCTACTTTTATCAGGCTCCTCTTTTTACATTTAATATAGTGTGCTTCTGCTGCTGATTTCCCGAGCTGAAAAATACAAACAAACTGTTGCAAAAGGATGCAATAGAACATGGCTCTTTAGGGGATTGGATCCCAAGGGATTTCATTATTTCTGAGAAAAGAACCGGCAACTAAATGGACTGTCTTGTTTGCCTCGATGTCTGCTTCTTTGTTATTGGTTCTCAAAACATGGAAGTATTTCAGATTTAGGGACTTTGCCATGCCTTTGATCCTTGAAATTATCCTTGCAAGCTGCAGGTCCGCTGGATTAGAGTTGGTCGCCACTGCTTGGATGATCACTTGGGAGTCTCCAAAAACATTTGCCTCCTTGTAGCCCAGCTCTTTGAGGAATTTGATTCCTTGGAAAAGGGCCATCGCTTCAGCTTTTATGCTTGAGGAGTGGCCTAATCCCCAAGCGAATCTGTGCATGGCTGTTTCATCTGGATTTATGATGAGTCCTTCGGCTCCAGCAGTACCTGGATTCCCTTTGGCTGCCCCATCAAAGAAGAGAGATGGAAGAGTTTGATTGGACAACCAGGTTTGGAACTCTGTTTCACTTTTCCTGACTTGCCATTCTTTGCAAGGTGGGGGAGAGCTGTTCGATTTTGGAAATTTGAAATTGAGGGCAGTTCCCAGATCTGTCCTGCTGGCTTAGATTTGAATTGTCTTCTTTGTCTTCTAGCCACTCAACAAGCGGACTTTTTACTGAGTTGGCAACTATTCTGAAGTCCTGTTCCTTATTCCAGAAAATCCTTCGGTTCCTTTCCAGCCAGACTTGCCAGCTGATGAATTTAGGCAGAGCACTCCACGCTGACCTGATTGTTTTATTTTTTGGAGATGAGCCTGGATATCTGGCCATCCAGCCCGCAAATAGTTTCGAAACTGAGGAGGGGAAGGTGAATTTATGCTTCCTGGAAACAAGTAGCTCCTGCCATATGGAGACTGCGAACTTGCACTCAATCATGAGGTGGAAGGCGGATTCTGAGTTTTCCTTACAAAGAGAGCATCTAGAAGGCCCATAGAAGCCCCTTTTCTGGAGCCTGTCTTCAGTGAAAATTTTTCTGGTGGCAGAGAAGCCAGCAGAAGTGATCTACTTTAGGAATTGAAGGAATTTTCCAGATGCCAATCCAGGGGGCAAGATTGGGAGGCATGTGAGGCCTCTCTAGACATTTAGCATAGCCCTGGGCTACTGTGTAACCTGCTCGATTTGATCCCCAACCTCTCACGTCTTGCCTGCTTACATGAATTGGAGCCAGCCCATGTAACTGCGTGGTTAACATTTCCAGGTCAGATCGTAAGTCGGGAGGAACTGGGAGTTGTTTCCAACCCAACTACACATCGCCCTTCCAGATTGAGAGATCCCACAATGAGTTTATGTTGGCCTCTGACATCCAGCGCTGCAACTCAGACATGCCTTTCGATTCTGCTAGTGAAGGTCTATTTAAGATGTTGTCGTTCTAGAGGTGGATGCGTTTTCCATTGCCTGGAATCCAAAAGGAATGATTCCTTATCAACGAACCAACTCTGCTGATGAACCTGCTGAAAGGAGTTTTGAAATGGTTCTTGGGCTGATCCAGGCATCTAAGTCTCGGTCCTCTAAAGTACTTCCTCCACAAAGCAACTTGCACCCAACTAGGATTTGGAGCTATGATTTTTCAAATCAATTTGGCTCCCATGGCTAAGTTTTGGACACTAAGATCTTTGAAGTTCAGACCTCCCTCCTGAGTTGGTCTGGTGACTGTTTCCCAATTAAGTAGGGAAATTCTCTTCTCGTTTTGCTTGCCTCCTTTCCAGAAAAAGGTTATGATTAGTTCCTCCATCTTTTTGATAATTCCCACAAGCGCCAATAGAACCGAGAATTTGAATAATGGAAGGCTGCTGAGCACTGCTTTAATGAGCACGAATTTTCCAGCTAAGTTGAGCCAAGAGGATCCCCAGGCCTGCATTTTTGCTTTAAATTTGTCTAATTGAGGATACCAATCTTTACCCAAGGCCCTCTTGTGGAAGATGGGCAGTCCTAGATATTTAAATGAGGACCAAGAAGATGAGACTGCAAAACCGAGGCATCTAGCAATGGAGCTTGTAGTTGAAGCAGGGATATTCCAACAATAGATATGGAATTTGGCATTGTTTAGAACACTGCTCGAGACCTTACAATAATCTTCCAGAACTTCTTTGAATTTGATTGCTGAATGAGGAGTTGCAGCCCCCAGCAGTAGAGTGCATCCGCGAAGAGGGCGTGATTGATGCTTTTAACCCCTCTAGCAATGCACAGGCCAATGATGTCTTGATCTTCCTGCTTTCTTTGTAGATAAAAACTGAGAACAGAGGCCTGAAGAACGAATAGGAGTGGTGAAAGGGGGCGCCCTTGCCTCAACCCTCTAGTGGCTTTGAAGAAGTCAGCAACCCGTCCGTTCACCAAGGGGGCAATCCAAGGTTCCGAGATACAGGCTCTAATCCACTTGATGAAATTTTGACTGAACCCCATTTTTTGCAACACCTCAAACAAAAAACTATGTCTAACACGATCAAGCATTTGCAAGATCTAATTTAATAACCATACCTTTTTCCTTTCAATGCAGGCTGGAATGAATTGCCTCTTGAACCAGAACCTCCGGATAAATCCACCTTGGTTATTCGGGATGATTTTGGGAAGAATTATTTTCAACCTATTAGCTATCACTTTGGTTACAACCTTGTACCCAATATTGCATAAGGAAATTGGGCGAAATTTGCTGAAAGAGTTTGCTCCTTTCTCTTTGGGAATGAGGAGAAAGGCTGAATTTGTGCAGCCTCCAATCTTCTGATAGTCTTGGGATTTCTGGATCATTTTGAAGAACTCCTTCTCTACAATCTGCCAACAGGTTTGGAGAAATCTGGGCATAAAACCGTCTGGTCCCTAGGCTTTATCGGGATCCATTGCGAAGAGAGCCTCCTTGACTTCCTTTTGTGTGATTTTGCCTTCAAGTGCCTGGTTCGTTTTGGAGGTGATAAGGCTAGGGACAACGTCCAACAGAGTAGCGTTTAGATCAGTGCCTGAATCTTCTCTATACAGCTGCTCAAAGTGTTCTGAGGCTGCCTTTTTTATGCTGGTAAGGTCCTTCAAAACGCAGTTGTCTTCTTTCATTTCATTGATGGAGTTGCGGCCTTTCCTGGCTTGTGCTTGTTTATGGAAAAAGGAGGAGTTTCTGTCTCCAGATTTGAGCCAAAGGCTCCTGGACTTGAGCCTCCAATATTCTTCTTCTGCCAGACATGCCTTGTGGAAACTTTGTTGGAGTTTGGCCTCCTTTTCCAACTCATCTTTAGTGATATCTGCTGCTTCAAGATGGAGATGTTGACTTTCTAAAGCACTTTGTATTTTTTTCCTTTTCGTGGCAGGATTGGGTAGGGTCTTAACCCAAATTTTCAGCATGCCTTTAACTCTTCTGAGTTTTTCCTCCCACACAAAAAAAACGGATCCCTTGACTGGCTTTTTCTAGCAGTCTCTGACCTTTTCCATAAAGTCTGTCTCTTTAATCCAGAGGGAGCTGAATCTGAAAGGTATAGGCCCTAGATCCTTGGGGGTCAGCAGCTCAAGGCTGATGGGCTTGTGATCTGAAACGTTGCTTTGAAGAATTTGCATTCTAGCTTCTAACCCAAGGAAGAAGGAGCTTTGTACCAAAAATCTGTCAAGTCTTGCCGCTATGTATCTCGGGCCAACTCTCTTATTTGACCAAGTGAAGTTACCCATAGTCGGCTTAATGTCTATCAAATCCCAATCTTGCATGAGGTCTTCCGCTAGTTCTCTTGCCCGATCCGTGACGATGCTGCCTCCTCTTTTTTCTGACGAGAGGAGGGTGAGGTTGAGATCTTCGGCTATGATTTTGTTCTCCAGGTTTTCTAGATCTGCCAAGTTTTTGATAGAATCCCAACATAATTTTTTCTCACCTGCATTGTTAGGAGCATATACATTGAACAAGCAAATAATTTCTTTAGATTCTAAGTGCTGCATTAGAAAAAAAATCCAATGGGTGTTCAGGGACTCAAAGATTAATGGGAACTTATTAGGATTCCAGAGCGACCCAAGTCCTCCCGAAGCTCCACGGGCAGAGGTTGCATGCGCTCCTTTCTTCCAAAATTTTTTGCTTGCTTGGGGGAAGGCTGAATCCTCCAATTTAGTCTCCTGGATGAGGAGGATGTCCGGGGCTTCCAGTCTTATTAAGTTGTTCATTGCTTCTTCTTTGGCTTTGGTGCCCATTCCCCTATAGTTCCAGAAGACTATTTTCATCATTTACTTTTGCTGTGGTGAGCTCCCTTGGAGCTCTGGGTTTGGATCTTCTTCATCTTCGGGGTTTTTGCTAGGAGTTTCTCTAGAGTTGGCTGGCTGCCCTGAAGCTTGTCCTTATAAGTTTCTTGTTCTCTTTTTTCCTTTGCTGACATGCGTCCTCTTGTAGATCTTCTAGGGGAAGACTGGGATTCACCTATTTCCCCTTCTTCCTCCGATTCCTCGGACTCTCGGGTTTCCTCTTCTTCCTCTGATAACCTCTCTTTGGATCTCTTTGGTACGCTTTTGGAGGGGGAGGCTTTGGATGGAGGGGTCTCCTTAGGGATTTCTGTCTCCTGCGTGATCACAATTTCAGATCCAAGGATCTCAAATTTGTTTCCTTGACGTTCCATGAATGGCTTCTGAACAGGGCCCGCTTGGGGAGCTTTCGAATTTGCATTTACATTCTTCTTCTTTCCCTTTTTCTTCCACCCCTTTGGGCAGACAGTCTCTGGCAAAGTGTTCGTAAACAAGACACTTCCGGCATTTGAACGACAACCGTTCGTAGTCCAGTTACTGTACGAGTCCATGGACCTACAACTATTTTGACGGCTTCTGGTAGTCCGACCTCCAGATCTACCTCCACACAAATTCTGGCACAATCATACTGATCTTTGTTGTTGGCCTTATCAATGAATTTCCCAAGAGAGTTTCCTATATGCTTTAGGGAGTCCCCCTTAGAAAGGGAGATTCATACATAAAATGATAGGTTATTTAACTACCTCCTCAACTAACCTATATTTAATGTGGGTCATTCACATTTATTGCGATCCTCTTAACATCTCTTCCCCCTCAATAATTGTATGAAGTCTGTTGGAGTCATTAGATTGAACTTTTGGTCACTAGGTGGAGGAGTGAGGAAGTAGAGATCTAACACTCTTGTTTGACTCACCACCAATGTTCTTATCACCTCCTTTGGGAATAGTTACTTAGATCAACAAGAATTATGATGGGCCTCCAAAAGGGTCCACCATATAGCCATCTTAACACCTAGTTTGTATACCTGCAAGTGCTTTAAGGACCATTTTGAGCACAAAAAAAGGAAATTTTTAAAGGCCAAGACCAATTAGAATGACACCAACATATTTTGATGATGAATTCACAATTTTTGGCAAGATATGAGATAATGAGACATCTAATTTTACATTTGTATTGTGAAGCTATATCTTGTTGTTGTCTTCATCATTGCCATTATGTTTCCTTTTTGCATTTGTTTACAAGGAAATGTAATTTGAGATGCATATTTGTATGACTTAATTTGTTTTTTTGTTGATATATTACAAGGGAAACCTTTTAGGCACTTATCCTCATTTGGAGGACAGTACATAGGGTAAACCCTAGATTGTTTAAGTCACAAGGCCATATCTATGGCTCATGAATAGATCAAATATAACTCATCAACAATCGGCTCATTAACAACAAACATGCCACACAGTTGGATTTGAATCCCAGTGGGGAGGGTAACAATTTTTCGTCACAACAATTTGAGCTACACCCAGTTGACATGTATATGACTTAATATCTTAGTCACACTATAATTAGTGAGTATTAATTAGTAAAGTGCGTGATCTGAAAGGTTATCATAAACCACAATGACTTTTCACATATTTTTGTATCAAATACTTTCCCCTTTCCACCTTGGTAGGCAGAAGAGGGCAAGTAATCAATTGAGTTTTTGGATTAACTCTATTTTTCTCCTTTTATGTGGTTTGTCTGGGTGTGTTTAGTGATTCAAATTGTCATTTGGATGGGTCTTCATTTTCACATGGGACAAGTTACTTCTTCTATCTCATTTTTTTTGAGTTTGTTTCTTTTATTTCAACGATTAGTTTGATGAGTTGGTAATTCCTATTTCTTTATTTCAACAAGTAGATGGTAGATATCGAGTGTATGAAATGATAGCACAATTGTAACAACAATTTCCTTTTAAAGTGGGTAGTGTTTCTTTGCTTTACGACATTCACACAAAAAATGCCAACGACACTACATTCTTCTGAAGAATGGTGGGTTGAAAGTTGCATTTGAAGTTTATGTGTTAAGTTTAGGTATGTTCTATGCTTAGAGCAATTTATTTCAATTTTCATAGTTAGCTCAATATCTTTTCCAGATTAGCAATCACATCAACATTAAAGTAAGCTGTAGATAGAACATAAACATAAATTGCAGAAGACAAGCCAAGACAAGAGGACACAAGATGTGGCGCTAGCCAAGGACAAAATCCAATGTGGGGAAACCCTTGATCATTTCTTCTTATATGTTCTTCAATAGTTCAACAGAGAGAGAGAGAGAGAGAGAGAGAGAGAGAGAGTACATTTACAACAGAAGTCAACACTTTGACTTATCTAGATAAGACCATAGATCATCTCTAAGAAGATGATACATGAGATCAGTTGAAGACAAGCTGCTTCAACTGATTCTCCATCGTGCTGCATCTCGTCATCATCCTGCACCCATTCACTGAGCTGCTCTTGTCACGGAAATGCAACCAGTCATGGTTGTACCCATCACGATGCACTATGCTGCACCATTCACAGTTGTACCCATACATGTTGCTGTACATACTGCCTCCACTATGTTGCAATCATTACAATTGTACCTATACATGCTGCTGTACATACTGCTTCCACTGCAACAGTTGTACCTATACATGTTGTTGTACATACTGCTTCCACTGCAACAGTTTTACCTATACATGCTGTTGTACATACTGCTTCTGTCCCATAATATGTCCAACATATCATACCCAAACATGGCCCTGCTGTCACCTACAACAATAGTAGCTAGGTGACCTTTCAGGACAACAACCAACTGTAATATTGATCCTAAACTAGGATCCAACACCCCTGCAAAACACTGTTGAACTGATGTTTTCTTCTACGTTTGTGACAACCCTAGTTAGGGCATGTGTTGCAGCCCTAAACCCTTATGATAGTCCACAAACCAACCCTCAAAGGTTTGCAACATTCTTAGTGAAGCCTCCTCTTTGTTCACGCTGCCTTTTGAGGGGCTAGTCCACTTTAACAACCCTCTACACAACTCTTTCTGTGTGCTAAGGCCTGCGGCCTAGCACTGTCATGAGACAGCCCCTACGCATGCCCAAACACGCCTTGTTCTTCAATGTTTTGTCCCTCTAGCTCTTCGGCCTTCACTACCCAGCAACTGGGCCCTTGAACAACAACTTGGACTTGTCTTGATAGCCGTCAAACAGTCGTAGGACAGTCTGCAAATCAACCCAACACATTGTCCTCTTCTTGATCCTCTCTTGCTGCGGCTAGGGCATCTTCATACCACCCTTAGGTAGGGCAACGTAGGGCTTCCTCTAGCTGTGGATTAGGACTCCCTTTATTTGCGGATTAGGGCTCTTCTAGCTGCGGATTAGGGCCTCTTAGATCTGCAGCCAGATCTCCTACGAGTCTGTGGCTAGAGCTTTCCTAGATGACCTTTCGTTGGGCTGCGTAGAAGGCATCTCCTCTAGACCTCCTCTTCCACCAAAAACCCAAAACAAGTGGAAAGTGAGATCACAAGAGATGAGTATAAATGACTTGAAGTCCTCCTTTATTTATACTAAAACGTTGAGCACAAGTGGGGTTTATTTGGTTGCTGGCCGACCTTGACGAATTGTTCCATAACACTAATAAATTCATATCTCCATGAATACTTATCAGAATCGGATGATCTTTAGATCAATCCTACACCTCTCGATGAAAGGGATTCAAGAAAAATACCCGCTACCATAAATAAGATGACACACATGGAGTTTGGCCCTAGTTGCCAATTTTAACACTCCCTCTCAACTAGGGAGAACTCCACCCGTTGATCCATATGTTCGATTGTACTATCTCTGCCATCAGTGCCTTGCATTGCTCTGCTCTGCTTTGTTGAGCTCTGCTCAATTCTGCTCTGCTCTGCTCTGCTGAACCATGAAGAAGAAGAATTGATCGAGAATGTCTCATACCATTCTCTACTGACTCGAAGTCAGTGTTATTGATCCTAGATCAATATCACAAGAGAGTGTCTCAAACCAATCATACTGATCCCAGATCAGTTGGAGGTCATCCTAGCATAGGGAGTACCGTAGATACAATGATGCGTCCATTGATAGTACTACTATGGCCCCTAACCCCATTTCCCTGCTCATTGATCAGATGAGAGGTACTTCCCCTGAGTCCCAGACTACATAGGTAGGATGCCTTGACAGGAGAACTAATCATCCTGTCCACAGGAGAACGAATCATCCTGTCCATTGGTCGCCACAGGAGAACTAATCATCCCAACCCACAGGAGAACTAATCATCTTGTTCCATAGTCGCCACGAGGTATCACAGGTAAAGGTTGAACCTGTCACCCTGTACAAAGCGCACCACCAGGGGAGAGTGAATGGCCCTATGGTATGTCGCTCTAGTAAGTACCCCAAGCCCCCTAGAGCTCCCAGAGCTCAGTGCATGCAACATGTAGGACCCTTATACGAAGGTCTCTCAACGACTCCAAGTTGTTCGGGAAAATAACAAATTTGACCTTTCCTCGGGGCTTTGACAAAGTGTCTACGACTTGTACATCAGTCTCAATGCGATGGAGCTTCCTCGCTCATCGACTTACCATATCCCAGATAAAGGTAGTATCTGATGTCTATCTGCTGGAGCAATCATCGAAGACTGGATTCCTCAATAATTGAATCCCCCCTGGTTGTCACAAAGAATCACAATGGTATTCATCATGTGTACAAACAGCTCACTGATGAGCTTCCACAACCAGGCAGCTTCACACGAGATCATACTCGTAGCTATGTATTCGATCTCGACGGTGCTTATAGCAACCGATTTCTGCTTCTTGCGCATCCATGATATTGAAGCAGAATCCACAGAGAACCAACACTGAGAAGTGCTCTAGCGATCCTCCACACTGCCTGCCCAGTTAGCATTCGAATAATCATGCAGCTTCATATTCCGGCAATGTATCTCAATCCATGAGAGATTGTGCCCTAAAGATATCTTAGAAGATTCTTGGCACCAATCTAGTGAGGCTCAACCAAATATGAGCTCACCATGCTAACTGCAAAGCATATATATGGACGGAAGTTCACCAAGAACATCAATGCAGATGAGTTTATGAAACTCAGAGACATTTCCCAAATCTGGTCTGGCATCACCACCATATAACTTTTGAAAGTTAAGATCCTCGAGGTAGTCACGGGCTTGCAGTTTACCATTCCATATCTGTAATCCAACTCCCTCTTACTTGTGCAAGTGAGAGGGTCTGCACCTGTCAGAAATAGGTCGTTTTTCAGAAGGTGCCGATATGAGAGGTCTGTCATCCATAACCTTCAAACAATGGTTTGGATCAACTTCACCTTTAGTGAATCTCAGCTTCATGAGACAACTATCAATCCTCTCATATTAGGCTTGGGGTGTTTTACTTCAAGCCATAAAGGGCTTTCTTCCACCTGTATACATGAGATTCCAAATCATGAATCTCAAACCCCTTGGGTTGTTCCAAACCTGTGGACCTGCTACATGAGGGGAATGGTCCCCTTGTAAGATTTTCCTTCGGTACATCTCAGACATGTACCTTCATGCTCTTCTTGAATTTAGGTATTTGAGTCACCATCTGACTCACATCGGTTAGGGCCTCATAAAGTAGATCTCAAGTGATGAGATATGTCATGATCCCCAATGGATCATCCTGCAACTTGACACAAATTGCCAACCCTGAACCCATGAGTAAAAGCATCTTTGAAAATTTCATTTTCAAAGACGTACCTTTCCATCGATGAATGCCACCCTGTAACCTTTGACTTCCATTGCCGAAATGGACATTAGGTTCTTGTGATCAAGTACGTAAAAGAGATTCTGTAAATGAATCGAGTTACCCTCAGTCAATTGAGGGGTAACATTCCCTACACCCTTTCCAAGATAGGTGGCATCGGCTCCAAGTATAATCCCACGATTGTTTCCATCTCTACTAAATTAGAGAGAGCACCCTTCTATCTGATGAAGTGCCTTGAAGCACTATAATCGATAAGCCATATTCCCAAAGAATCTGAAGGAGAGGGCCAATACAAGACAACGCTTCTTTATCTTATCATAAACAACATTTGATTATTCATACCTGGGGTTCCTTGCTTTCTCTAAAGAGTTGGCCGTTTCCTTGATGACTTGCATTACCTGTCATTCCTTTGACCATTGAAGATGTCCCTGGAATGATTGTTATCATCATCAAGTGATGTGTCCCTGCGATTCAGACACTCCTTTGCATAATGGTCGAACTAGTTATCTGCCTTTCCTTCCACCCTGAGATCCGATCTTCCCAATGAAGTGATCTTTAGGTAGGCCATATTCCGCTGTGCCATTCTGATAATATTCTCTGCTTTGATTTTACCCTCGGTGAACTTGAAGAGGGACGGGGAACCCGTTGATTCCTTTGTCATTTCCTAATAGGCTTCAGTGATTGCTCTTTCATTCTTGCTTGGGCATTGTTTTCACCTTAGCTCTGTAACTATGGTAAGTTTAGGTATGTTCTATGCTTAGAGCAACTTATTTCAATTTTCATAGTTAGCTCAATATCTTTTCCAGATTAGCAATCGCATCAACATTAAAGTACGCTGCAGATAGAACATAAACATAAATCGCAGAAGACGAGCCAAAATAAGAGGACACAAGATGTGGCGCTAGCCAAGGACAAAACCCAATGTGGGGAAACCCTTGATCAATTCTTCTTATATGTTCTTCAATAGTTCAACAGAGTGAGGGAGAGAGGGAGAGAGATAGTACATTTACAACAGAAGTCAACACTTTGACTCATCTAGATAAGAGCATAGATCATCTCTAAGAAGATGATACATGAGATCAGTTGAAGACAAGCTGCTTCAACTAATTCTCCATCGTGCTGGATCTCATCATCATGCTGCACCCATTCACTAAGCTGATCTTGTCACGGAAATGCAACCAGTCATGGTTGTACCCATCACGGTGCACTATGCTGCACCACTCACAGTTGTAAACATACATGTTGCTGTACATACTGCCTCCACTATGCTGCATTCATTACAATTGTACCTATACATGCTGCTGTACATATTGCTTCCACTGCAACAGTTGTGCCTGTACATGCTGCTGTACATACTGCTTTTGTCCCATAATATGTCTAGCATATCATACCCAAACATGGCCCTGCTGTCACCTACAACAACAACAGCTAGGTGACCTTTCAGGACATCAACTGACTGAACTAGGATCCAACACCCCTGCAAAACATTGTTGAATTGATGTTTGCTTCTACTTTTGTGAGAGCCCTGGTTAGGGCACGTGCTGTGGCCCTAAACCCTTATGGAAGTCCACAAACCAACTCTCAAAGGTTTGCAGCATTCCCAGTGAAGCCTCCTCTTTGTCCACACTGCCTTCTGAGGGGCTAGTCCACCTTAGCAACCCTCTACACAACTCTTTCTGTGTGCTAAGGCCTGCGGCCTAGCACTATCATGAGACAGTCCCTACGCATGCCCAAACACACCTTCTTCTTCAGCGTTTTGTCCCTCTAGCTCTTTGGCCTTCACTACCCAGCCACTCGGCCCTTGAACAACAACTTGGACTTGTCTTGATAGCCCTCAAACAGTGCTAGGACAGTCCGCAAATCAACCCAACAAACTGTCTTCTTCTTGATCCTCTCTTGTTGCGGCTAGGGCATCTTCATACCACCCTTAGGTAGGGCAGCGTAGGGCTTCCTCTAGTTGCGGATTAGGGCTCCCTTTAGCCGTGAATTAGGGCTCTTTTAGCTGTGGATTAGGGCCTCTTAGATCTGCGGCCAGATCTCCTACAAGTCTGTGGCTAGGGCTCTCCTAGATGATCCTTCTTTGGGCTGTGTAGAAGGCATCTCCTCTAGACCTCCTCTTCCACCAAAAACCCAAAACAACTGGAAAGTGAGATCACAAGAGATGAGTATAAATAACTTGAAGTCCTCCTTTATTTTTACTAAAACGTTGAGCACAAGTGGGGTTTATTTGGTTGCTGGCCGACCTTGACGAATTGTCCCATAACACTAATAAAGTCATATCTCCATGAATACTTATCGGATTCGGATGATCTTTAGATCAATCCTACACCTCTCGATGAGAGGGATCCAAGAAAAATATCAGCTGCCATAAATAAGATGACACACATGGAGTTTGGCCCTAGTTGCCAATTTTAACGTTATGTCCTTAGATTGATACATTGGCAATGTTCTACATGGTGTATTGAACATCAGGATTTGAGCACCAAGAACTTACCAAATATTTTTGGTCTTGTTGTTAGGGATGTTGTGTGCCTTGCAACTATTTGGCAGAATATGAGGAGTATAACATTGGAGATATTGAAGATTTGACTATTTGTCTTCACTTGTACTGACATTCTCGATGTCTTGCAAGCCTTTGCATTTTTATATCTTTCAAACAACATCCCTGATTTCCCATTGTTCTATGAAGCCTTGACGATTCAATTAAAAAGGGAAAGTGACATAGCTTGGATGTGGTGTTCTTGAAGCACCAACTTTTTCATGCAACAACTTGCAAATTAGTGGTCTCACAAATAACGCTAACTACTTATAATACATAAAGACACATCCACACATTCAGAGATTGGTGTTCTTGAAGCACCAATTTTTTCATGCAACAACTTGCAAATTAGTGGTCTCACAAATAGTCTACTTGTAGTACATAAAGACACATTCACACATTCAAAACTTGCTCACAATTTTGGAGACAATTACTTCTCATTAATATCTTTTCTGACAACACAATACAAAAAGTTCAATATTGGTGCTCTTGATTCTCTCTTAAGACTTAATCAACTGTGTTACCTCATATATTTTAGGAGGGTTGTATATGTGATTCTTGGTCATATGCAATGTTGCATGACTCGTACTCGTATAAGACTCGGCGAGGTATCGACTCGTCTACTCGTATAAGACTAGGGAACGATCCTTATAAGACTCGTCAAAATACAAAAAAACTTAAAATGTGGTAAATTTTAAGCACAACATAGAAACTAATGACAATTCCAATCCTTTTAAGCTATAAAAACCACAATATATGCAGTAATCCATAACATCATCTCATATCTATAAAAGTACAATATAACATATTCAATTTTTGTAAGCAAAACATTTAGATACTAAATAAGAAAATGACTCATGATTCCATAATTAAAATAAAAAATGTCAGCAAGTTCAAAATTCAAATACATATGTCATAAATGATAAATGATTGTCTCATAACAATCTTGTGTCTCATCACTCATGGACGATTACGCCTACAATAAGCCCTTGCGGAGCTAGTTCTAACATCAGAAGGCTGAAGCAACTGTGAGGTAGGTGTATTTGGAGTCTCCATTTGAGATGGCAAACTAGAGAGATCCTCAGTCTCTTCATCAAGCCAACTCAAATCAGGTTGCACTTGTTTTGTTAGCATTCGAAGGGTGTAATAGATGAAAACCAACTTCTCCAACCTCTCATGCTCCAACCTGTTTCTCTTTTTGCTGTGGATGTGCTCAAACACTGACCAATTGCGCCCACAAGAAGAAGCACTACAGGGTTGACTCATAACTTTGATGGCGAATTCTTGTAATTGTGGTGCCTCAGTGCCACAATCTATCCACCAATGAGCTGTAAAAAATAACAACAAAGATTATTAGTTTGCAATGCCAAACATATAAAAGAGAACTAGCAGAGTTACAAGCTAAATTCTAACAATTTGCACTTACAATGCATTTTATTGTCCTTGAGACGTTGGCTTGAGCTGAATCCATACATGCCAGATGCTTCCTTGTACATATCTTGTTGTAAGTTGATTTTGTCCTGAATATCTACATCCGTGAACACCTTCTCAACGCATATCATGACACCTCTCATCACATCGGGATCTCTTTGAATGCTAGACCCCTCATTATAAATAAGCTCGGATTGAGATATGCTCCTGCTGCATGCAATGGTGAATGTAGTTGCCTGTCCCACCTGGAATCAATAATTTGCCATATAGGGATATATTTAGATTCATTTCCCTTATAAAAAGTCTTGATGGCCTCTTTGGCCCTGTCCATGCCCTCATAAATATATCCCATTGCAGGTTTCTCTCCATCCATCAATCTCAAGACTTTCACAAGAGGCTCAGAGAAGCTAACAATCTCAGTGACTTTGTCCCACAAACTATCAACAAAGGCAGATGTTTTCACAGACATTGCTTCCGGTTTTGTGCTATCTTTCTAGAATACCCATTGTTGGCTACAAAACATTCTTCTCAAAGCTTGGTACTAATAGAAAAGGCTTTGGAGGGAAAGAAAGTTTGTAGCAAACCGTGTGACAGCGGGGTGACTAAGCTCACCTTGTGTGAATTCCCTCATAACGTTCAACACCCAAGCATGATTATAAATATACTTGTTAATATGCTTGCATTCTTGCACAATGTCTTGCACCCACTCCAACTTCCCAATGTCCTCTAGCATCAAGTCTATGTAATGGGCAGCGCATGGAGTCCAAAAAATTGTGGGATATTTGGCACAAAGCAACCTTCGAGTTGCCACATAATTCACTGCATTGTCTGTGATTACTTGGACAATATTTGCAACCCCAACTTCCTGCACCACTTCAGCCAACAATGAAAAAATCAAATGTGCATCTTTTACATTTGCAGATGCATCAATGGATTTTAGGAACATGGTTCCTTTAGGGCAAGCTACAACAAAATTTATTATTGTTCTACCCCTCTGATCTATCCACTCATCAGACATAAGTGTACAACTTGTAATTTTCCATTAGCTTTTAATGCTTTCCAATTGTTCCTTGACACACTCAAGCTCCTCATCTAGCTCTTTCCCCCTAAGTGCATTATAAGTTGGGGCTTTGTATTTAGGGCTAGCACATGCAATGTCATCCACCATGGGCTGATAAAAATAAGACTTTGCATAGTTGAATGAAAGATTTTTATAGTACCAAAACCTCCTCATTGCCATATCTGCCTCCTTCCTCTTCTTATCATTGAAACTGTCCAAGGTTGGTTGAGATCATGGAGTTGTACGAGGACTGAAGAAAGAAGAGGTTATACTCTTGTTTGGCATAGCAGTTGAAGAGGAGTTACCAATACCTGGACTTTGAAACTGTGTTTCACTTTGAGGTGAAGATGTACCTATCCCAACAATCTCATCCTTCATTCTTTTCCTCTTAGAACTTGCTTCTTTAATGGCTTCCAAAGCAACGACCATTTCAGTAGTGACGTCATAAGGGCAACTTTGACAAGCACCCACACCATGCCCAGGAATTCTGGTTAGGTGGTATTTCAGTCTGTTTATGCCTTCATACATTGTGGCATTGCAATAATTGCACTTGATATTGTGGTTATTACCGGGAATGAGTCATTGACCATGTGCCCATGTCGAATCATGAGACTGTTTGAAACCCTTTGGTGGCATGGTAATAAAATCTGGAAGAAAAAAATAAATTTAATTTTTTTCAATTTAATTTTTTTTTTGGTTTTGATTTTTTTTTTTTTTGGTTGTGGCTGAGAAACTCAGCCACACAGGGCCGTTGTGTGACTGAGTTTCTCCCCCACAGGCATTCCCAATCAAAAAAAATTTGCAAACATAAAAAAAATTAAAAAAAAAACAAAAATAAATACATGGAAAACATTCTAACTAGGTTCATGGAGCCTATTTGAAGCTTAGTTTGATCCGGTGAAGCCTCCTTTAGCCTCCTCCAACAACTCCTTTATGCTCCTTTAGCTTCCCTCTCTCTCACACAAATTAGCCAAACACTCAAATGACAAGTGAATGAGAAATAGAAGGGAGAGAGGTGCTTATAAAGTTTTTTTTCCCCTCCAATTTCCCTTTTCCTCCACCTCATCTCCAAAAAAGAAGAAAAATAAAAAAAAATCAAATTTTTGGACAGTTTAAACGTTTTGCTGCCCGAAGGGTCTTATAGGGGTCTTGTATTAAACCCGCGAGTCTTATAAGGGTAAGAGGGTCTAGTACTAAACTCGAGGGGTAGGGAAAAGACAGAGGGTTTGATGAAGTTTACTCGTCCGCCCTTATGATCCGTTCTTATTTGCGGGTTTTATAGGGGTGGTGCTTCATTGCATGGGACCCATGTTATTTTTGGAAAAGACTTGGGAAGGAAAAAGGGGCAGAAATGTTTTTTTGGCATAGCGTGGGGGCCACCCACATGAGGAAATACGCACCACCTTAGAGGGAAGTTCGAATGACTAAGGAGGGAAAGTCAAATTGCTAGTTGGAGGGGGCCCACATGGGAAAGGAGGCCCACGAATTATCAATAGAGGCGACTCAGTTTCATTTGGTATCTTTTTGACATATTGAACTCAATCTTAGTTGCTCGAGCTGCTTAGTCGGGTTATTGTGCTGTTTAGCACACGAGTGTCTCCGAGCAGAGATCTCAACCCTTGCTTCGGTGGACTTCAAGTGCCAACCCTAGAAGGGAATACTATTTCGTTCCAAGTCGTACCAACAATAGTGAGTCGAGTTGCAACAAGTAGTCGAGTTAGAGTAGCAAGAGGAAGTAACAATAAGGAGGCCGAGTTACAGCCGCAAGGAAAGGAGCAACAGAAGGGCCGAGTTACAGCAATAGGAAAGTAGAAGCAGGAGGGCCGAGTACAACAACAGGAGGTTGAGTTCCAGCAGCTGGGGGAGTAGCAGCAGCGCAGAGCAGGGAGAGTAACAACAACACAGAACCGAGTTACAGTCGCAGTGAAAGGAGCAACAGGAGGCTGAGTAACAAGAAGGAGGTTGAGTTCTAGCAACAAGGAGAGTAGCAACAACACAGAACAAGGAGAGTAGTAGCAACGCAAAACAGAGAGAGTAGCAGCAACGCAGAACAGGGAGAGTAACAACAACGCAAAACAGGAAAGTAACAATAGCACAAAACAGGAAAAGTAACAACAATGCAGGGGATGCATAGTCATTGGAATGAAATTCGTTGGGGCAACATTATCCAGGGGGTTTTGAAGCTGGGAGATCATTTGGAGGGCCATTTGAGGAGGATTGCTGGCGTTGGGAGTGCAGAGATTGACAGGAGCAGTCACAGCAACAAAATTCGTATTTGGAGGAGGTCCAAGTTGTGAAGGGTCAATTTTTGAAGGTTGGAACCAAGGGAAAGCCTTTTTGGGTTTTGGGCAAGGATCACACTCCTAATTTTATAGAATTTTCTGGGTAGATCTGAGGGGTCAAACAGGGTCCCAACTCAGCCAGCAGCTAGAGGAGTTAAGAGGAATTTGGGCCAAAATTCCGAGGTCAACATTTGGCCAATTCCTTCGTGGGTTATTCTGGGTTTCTTGTGTAGAGGCCGTGATTAATTTTCTAGAATATTCTGAGCAACAGGGAAGGCTCTAACAATAGATCATTTCAAGCGACAATACCTTTCTGTGCAGTAACAATGCAACTGTTGGGCCAAATTACCTGTAGATTTGAGGAGGGTGTTCCATTGTTCATTATGGGCTTTTGCTAGCTTACCTAGAGCAAGCCCAGGTGCACACATTCCAACACCTTGTTGTACACCTCTTCCCATTTAATAAAATGAGTAGACAACGCAGTTTGGTTGCTAATTTTGTGGTCTGATTTAATTTTATGGTGTTATTTTTATTGTTCGCTTTGCATAGCACTTTTTTCCTAGTTTGGAACATTACAGTGGTACCAGAGCATGATCTTGGCCCAATGGTGGGAAATTCGCTAGAAGATCATGGAAGCTTTGGGTATGAGTGCACAGTGACGGGTGAAATGGGAGACAAACCCATGGCTCAAGGGAAATCTAGTATGCATAAACTCTGGGATAGAATTCATTGGGACGATGAGAGGTTGGCCTAGTTTAGGAGGGTGATATACCAAACACATACTCACCCTTACAACAGAGATGTTAGAGGTGAGCAGGCCATCTACATCATGTGGGGAAAACTGACCAGATCAGGGCACTAGATCTCCTGAAAGGCGCAGGGAGGACAAAGACGATTATAGGGTGAGACCAGGGGGCGCTTTTGCTGGTGGAGACCTGGATTTAGATATTAAAAGCCTGAGGAGGAGGTTGAGCATGATGCTGAGAACCCACAGGATGGTGAGGAGCACGTCGATATACTCAGAGTGGCGCAGGAGTCACCTTTATTAGAGACCTCTTTGAGAGCCCCAGTTGACACCTTGGTGGAGAGGATAGAGCCTACACACATAGAGCCATCTGTTGAGCGAGTGCCATTCATGAACGAGATGCCGATAATTTTTGAGGTATCCAGAGCTATGACTGAGTTTACAAGTGATAGATGCCCACGACAGTTCCATTAGTTTTAGGCTAACCTTCTAGCATTAAAAAAGAAGGTTGTATTAGTGCGAGAGGCTATTCTGCAACAAAATGAGGAGCTGGAGGGCATGAGAGTGGTTTGTGCCAAGTCAACGGCCAAATTGATCACGTTGGGGAGTAGTTGGACTCTCTCTACTGGTGCAATTGGAGTGCACGTTGGGGCGTGAGAGCAGTTCTTTTCAGGCATACATAGATGGGGCTGGCATCACTGTTAGGTTACGTTTGCCCATTGGACAAAGAAAGACAGAGCTACCTAGTCAGATTTCATGTGTTGACCAGGATAGCGAGATGAGACGACCTGAGTTGCACAGGGTGCAACACCCGCATGTGGGGGTTGTTCTATATTGTGGGAGTTCGTGCATTCGATCCCTCTCTTGGGGTTGGATGGTGAGCGATTATGAGTTGGTACCTTATGGAGTGGGCTATGGAGATGGTGGTGGACCTGGGTGTAGCTCAGCAAGAGCGTCCAGGCTCTGGGGATACTAACAACTTAGACTAGCATTGGGTTCCGGGTGGGATTACCTATCATTTCCCAGGTATGTCGGTTGACTACAACTGGGATGGTACAGTTGACCTAGCAATTGAACGTGCGCATCGCTAGGGGAGTCTCTGTCAGCATCAGTGGCCGACCAACTTATGGACAGGCTCTTTTGGTTTTCTTGGTATGGCATTTGTACATGGGATCACTGGGTGATCAACATACTTAGGTAGGAGTTTGTCGGAGGAGGTGGTATTGACAGGCCATTAGACGATGCCTTGTATGGAGTTGGGGACTCTTCACTTTTGAGTGGGGCACAAAGGATGCTGAGGAGCAGAGCAGTGGTGGCATCATTGCTGACACATAGGGAGAGTCACTTCATGGATCCCTCGGGGGGGATTTGGAGAGGAGATCCACTCATGACAGGTATAATGATGCAATGGTGGAGGTGATAATAATGATTAGGTGTGGCCTGACACATAGCGACATAACTCTAGGCCATAACATCCAGGGATGTGTGGGAGCATCTAGTTTTGAGTAGTGGTCTACAAGTGGGCATGGAGATGCATGGTGGTGTGTTGTAGTTTGTTGCACTGTGTTGTGGAGTGCAAGTGCCTCACATCACATTGAGTACATCCGGGGAGTGACAAGCGCAGCTACACAGGTGGGAAGCAGGACGGTACAGGATGGTATAGCTATAGTTGAGGGTATCCAACAGTGTACAGGGGTAGGCCACGGTGTACAGTGGCACGTCCAGGAGTACTCGGATGATTGGCGGTATGCAAGGGCGTATGGTGCTGCACGATGAGGTCTTGGAGTGTTGCCTCTAGGGACACCCATGGACGGAGACATTGGGCATACCTTTGGGTGTAGTTCACCTAGGATCAATGGGGACACAAATTAGCGATACTTGATGGTATCCACGGGGACTCACACGCCTGACCCTCTTCTACATCACTTACAGGAATGGGCGATTTGGTTGTTGTCCTTTGACACTCTGAGCATGAGCAGCATGGGATGGGGAGCTCACCTGAAATATTTGGATGACACTTGGTGCGATAGAGGAGAGGCTTCTCAGCGGGGGCGTCGGGTTGATGCACGAGTGGATAGCCACAACTCGAGGGATGAGGTGATCACCGACAAGGATGGCATATCATTCATCACTGATCCTATGCTTGGGGAGTTGGTCACAGGGGGGACATGTGTCACTCTTTCCACAGGGCATGTCTGGACCAAGCATGAGCAGAGGTGATCCAGGTGGATGTTGGTGGCCACCCACCTATCCCACTTGGACCCCCACAACTGTCTCTTTCAGTTTTTTAGTTTCCTTAATTGTAGCACAATTTACTATTTTTGGCAGATTTTCAAGTCCTGAAATTCCGACGCTGTTTTGAGGCCCTAAACGACGTTTTTTGGGAAAACTGGGAGCAACATGTGTCCATGGAGCGATGTTGCTCACTCAAAAGTTGTAGTCCTCAGATAGATCTTTCTAACGAGGTATTGTGCGCGTCAAACAGAGATTGTATGCCAAAGTTACGACCCTGGGAAGTTGATGTATCAATTTACCCATACGGGGCCCATAGTTTGGCACTTCATCTCCTAGGGTTAGGTTTTTAGATGTTTAGGGTTTTCCATTGTTTCTCAACAATAAATAAGCCTTCGAGCCTCATTGTAACACAGTTCAGAGGCATGTAGTCACCACATCTCTTCTCAGAGATAAGCTACCATCGCCCTAGCTGGTTTATTTTTCCATTTCTGTTTGTAAGCATATTTCAGTATTTTACATTAATGAAATGAAGTATTATTTCTGCTGCATCTCTGTATTTATGGTTATATCTCTAATTTGTTGCGTTCCTGTTTAAATCCGGATCAAGAGGATACTGTGTATGGCTGAGATAGTTGTCCAGTATGTATCCAGATTCTCGACATTTTATCGACACATTCTCCAGAGGGTGGGTAGTCGAACTAGTGGTGATGGTTGACAGGAGCAGGATGGATCCACATACATTGAGTCGATTGTGCGTATCAGATACCCATCTATTGGTTGCATTCAGGGGGTGGCTACTTGGCACACATGGTTTCCAGTGGTCATCGGTACTACACAGTGGCAGGCATAGGACAATTTCGCATGCCTCAGATGAGTTCATGATGTATGGGGCCTATATATGGGTGGCATGCAGGGATTAGGGATGAGGCCCATAGGGATTCAGTTGATCGATAGATGACTCGTGGTGAGCGGAGTTGTGGTAGAGAGTGATATAGTTCGCTCCGGGGATGACACATGGGGGGTTCATAGAGGGTTTCATCATATGGGGAGGTAGGCATTCTCTGTTGTTGCACAAGTTTAAAGTTAGATTTGGATGGGTAGGCCTTGGCGCCATGGAGATGCCTAGGCAGGATGTGTCTCGTTTTTTTCAGTATTCCATCATGGAGTTCCAGGAGAGGAGGATACTGTTTGCGCATGATGGGGAGTATGACATAGTCAGAGTCGCGCAATGTTAGCATGGTGGCACCACTCTGGGACTAGCAGGGAATTAGGGCATCACAATTCTTCACAACTCAATAACCTTTAGGGATGCACCGACTATTGCAGGGGGAGATCATACAGATCTTCCATTGGGCTTTAGCGAGTCACTGATGGAGCAAGGGACTTATGGTATTTATACTGGATAGGATAGTGAGTCAAGTGAGGGGAGCTTTAGGTGGGACAAGGTGGATTGGGATCCTGTTATTGAGGGATTCTTTCATGTCAGGACAAAGCAAGGACCTAGGATGACTCAGTGGCACATTTGGGACCCCGATATTACTGATGGTTATAGGGGTGATCAACAAACAAAAGAGGCACTTGTTTAGGCATTGCTGGAGGATAAGCGATTTTTGGTGCGTTGGAGGAACTTGCTGGGTGAGGATGCCACCTGGGAGGGTGAACACATACATGAGCATTCGATGCTAAAGTTGCTTGGGGACAAGCAACATTTGGGAGGGGAGGACTGTAATGTCCCTTTTGAAATTAAATTGTTACAGGTTTGCAATTTTGGAGGCCATGGAACCCATGTGATTTTTGAAAAAGACTTAGGAAGGAAAAAGGGGCCGAAATGCTTTGTTGGCATAGCGTGGGGGCCACCCACATGAGGAAATATGCACCACCTTAGAGGGAAGTTTGAAAGACTAAGGTGGGAAAGTCAAATTGCTAGTTGGAGGGGGCCCACGTGGGAAAAGAGGCTCACAAATTATAAATAGAGGAGGCTCAGCCTCATTTGGTATCTTTTTGACATATTGAACTCAATCTTAGTTGTTCGAGTTGTGTAGCCAGGTTACTGTGCTGCTTAGCACACGAGTGTCTTCGAGCGAAGATCTCAATCCTTGCTTTGGTGGACTTCGAGTGCCAGCCCTAGGAGGGAGTACTACTTCGTTCCAAGTCGTACCAACATTAGTGAGTCGAGTTGCAACAACAACAAGTCGAGTTACAACAAGAAGGGGAAGTAACAAGAAGGAGGTCGAGTTATGGCCACAAGTAAAGGAGCAACAGAAGGGTTGAGTTACAGCAGCAAGAAAGTAGAAGCAGGAGGGCCAAGTACAGTAGTAGGAGGCCGAGTTCCAGCAGCTGGGGGAGTAGCAACAATGCGGAGTAGGGAGAGTAACAGCAGTGTAGAACCGAGTTACAGTCATGGTGAAAGGAGCAGTAGGAGGCTGAGTAATAGCAAGGAGGTTGAGTTCCAACAGCAGGGAGAGTAGCAGCAACACAGAACAGGGAGAGTAACAACAACACAAAATAGGGAGAGTAACAACAGTGCAGGGGCTGCGCAGTCATTGGAGTGAAATTTGTTGGGGCAACATTATCCAGGGGATTTTGGAGCCGGGGAGCTAGGAGATCATTTGGAGGGCCATTTGAGGAGGATTGCTGGAGTTTTAGTCACAACAACAAAATTCTTATTTCGACGAGGGCAAAGTTGTGAAAGGTCAATACCTGTAGGTTGGAACCAAGCGAAACCTTTTCTGGGGTTTTTTGGGTTTTGGGCAAGGATCACACTCTTAATTTTATAGAATTTTCTGGGCAGATTTGAGGGGTCAAACAGAGGTCCCAACTCAGCCAACAATTAGAGGAGCTAAGGGGAATTTGGACCAAAATTTCGAGGTCAACATTTGGCCAATTCTTGTGTGGCTTATTCTGGGTTTCTTGTGTAGAGGCTGGGATTAATTTCTCAGAATTTTCTGAGCAACAGGGAAGGCTTTAACAATAGATCATTTCAGTCAGCAACACCTTTTTGGGCAGTAACAACGCAACTCTTAGGCCGGAAATAATATAACACAACCCAACATTTTCCCACTTGTTGTTTTCTTTCCACAGGGGGCCATAGGAGAGCTTAGTCATTTTTCCAGCCTTGAAACGCCTATTGTTTCTCTGCACCAGGAGAACTTCTCAGAGCTCACAGATTTTGTCAATGCATCTGTAGTATTCTTCAAAGTGTCCACTTTTACCAGTAACACCTTTTTGTCTTCTATCATATCCCTCATAAAGTGATACTGAACATCAATGTGCTTTGTCTTTCAATGATATGCAAGGTTCTTTGCCAAGAAAATTGCACTTTCGCTGTCACAATCTATCCTTATAGCTTCCTGTACTAACCCCATACTTGAACACAATCTCTGCAACCAAATTGCTTCCTTGCTTGCATGAGTGGCTGCCATGTATTCTGCCTTTGTAGTTGATAGTGCCACTATAGATTTTTTCTTACTCATCCAATTGACTGCACCTCCAAATAGGTTAAACGCATACCCACTTGTAGATCTTCTCTGATCCAGATCTCCAACCCAGTCTACATCAACAAAGCCACAAATATCCAACACTCTGTCCAATCCTGTCTTCCTTGGTAGCACAACCATAATCACTAGTGCCACACAAATACCTGAAAACCCGCTTCACTGCTGTCCAATGCTCCTTTCCTGGTTTTGATATAAACCTGCTCAATACTCCCACTGCATGTGCAATGTCTTGTCTAGTACAGACCATTGCGTACATCAGACTACCGACTTCACTTGCGTATGGAACACGGGACATATCCTCTTCCTCTTCTTGTGTCTTCAGACACTGTTCAGCAGATAACTTTACACCTACAGGAATAGGAACCTTCACCGGTTTACTATCCTGCATATTAAACCTGGAATATTGTCTCGACATACTTCCTCTGGTTTAACCAGAGCTTCCTCTTTTCCCGATCTTTTTTAATTTCCATGCCCAAAATATAGTTTGCAGCACCAAGATCTTTCATGTCGAATTTGGAGGACAATTGGGTCTTCAAATCCTGGATAATTTCTTTGTCATTTCCAACTAGCAACATATCATCCACATACAAGACGAGATAAATAACACGGTCACCAATTAATTTAAAATACACACAATGATCTGCTTTGCTTCTGGCGAAGCCAAGTCTCTGTATAAATGTATCAAATTTCTGATACCACATCCTTGGTGATTGTTTTAACCCATACAATGACTTCTTTAACTTGCATACTAGTTCTTTCTTACCCTTCGCTGCAAAGCCTTCAGGTTGTTTCATGTAGATCTCCTCTTCCAGATCCCCATGAAGAAATGTTGTTTTCACGTCCATCTGTTCTACCTCAAAATCAAAAGCAGCAGCAACAGATACAAGTAATCTAATAGAAGTTACCTTGACAACACGAGAAAAAATATCACAAAAATAAATTCCCGACACCTAAGAATAACCTTTTGCTACCAACCGAGCTTTGTATTTCTCCATTTTTCCTTTTGCATTTGTATTCTTTCTGAACACCCATTTGTTGCCAATGGGTTTCCTTCCAGCCGGCAACTCCACCAGATCCCAAGCCTCATTTTTGTGCAAAGATGCCATTTCATCAACCATGGCCTCTTTCCAGAGTTTTCCATCCTCTGAATCCACTGCTTCCTTCACAGTTCTAGGATCATCATCAGTAATAGATAAAGCAAAATTTGAACAGAAAGCAGATGGACTATACCTTTCTGGCTGCCTTCTTTCTCGAACTAATCTTCTCACAGCGGGAGTTTGTGGCTCTTCATCTTTTGATTCTTCCTCTGCTGTAGAGTCTGATTCTTCCTCCTTTAGCTCAAACTCTATCTTCTCAGGTCCTTTGGTTGGACTTCATGTTTAATAACATCTTTCACCTCTCTGAACACCACATCTCGACTGTACACAACCTTCCTTGTTACTGGGTTCCAAAGCTTATAACCCTTTAAACCATCCTTATACTCAATAAAGGTGCACTTTTCAGATTTACTATCCAACTTGGTTCGTTTCTCCTTTGGAACATGTACATATGCATCACATTCAAATACTCTTAGCTGAGAAAGAGAGGGTTTCTTACCAGTCCATACCTCTTGAGGAGTCTTATCCTCCAACGCTGATGAAGGTGACCTGTTGACCAGGTAACATGCAGTATCCACCGCCTCTACCCAGAATTCCTGTCCTAACCTGACACCACTAAGTATGCTTCTTGCCCTTTCCATCAACGTCTTATTCATTCTTTCTGCAACTCCATTTTGCTGAGGTGTATATGGAGTAGTCTTTTGTCGTGCTATACCACACTTTTACAGAATTCGTCAAATTCCTTGCTGCAAAACTCTCCACCATTATTTGTCCTTAACACCTTTATCTTCTTCTCTGTCTGATTTTCCACGAGAGCCTTAAATTCTT
>APFE030425249.1:44725-67674 GCA_000404065.3 Pinus taeda
GATTTTCTGCTCCACTTTCAGGAACCACAAAACTGTTGCACCCATCAATAACAGTGCTACCTTGCAGCTTGTACAGAGTTCCAATTCGAACTCCCCGCATCCATACTAGTGCTCCCTGAACCATTTTGCAGGTATCCTTCTCGAACACTGTTTTTACGCCTGTATCATCTAGCTTGCTTACAGAAATCAGATTTCTGGCTAATGCAAGAATATGTAGAATACCTGGAAGCATTCTAAACCTTCCACCTTGCAACTTCAATTTTACTTTTCGGCGACCAACGATTCTAGCCTTCCTATCATCCCTTAAGAAGACATCACCACTATCGTATTTCTCATATTCGCAGAACCACTCTCTATGGGGAGTGAAGTGAAATGATGCACCAGAGTCAATCAACCATGGCTCATGATCTACATGTGTACTTGAAGAAGCCAAGTACACATCCCCACCTTCATCTGAGGTGGTTTTCGCTTCTGCAGAAGGAGCATCATCAGATCCTTTTCCTTTGTCAAGAGCTTTAGATTTGCAGTCCCTTTTGAAGTGCCCTTCTTTTCCGCATTTCCAGCACACCACCTTTACAGGTTTTCCTGGAGATTTAGATCTCCCTCTAGATTTAGATCTCCCACTTGATGACTTATTTTT
This sequence comes from Pinus taeda, assembly GCA_000404065.3. Lineage (NCBI taxonomy): Eukaryota > Viridiplantae > Streptophyta > Pinopsida > Pinales > Pinaceae > Pinus > Pinus taeda. The sequence continues at coordinate 45,366 of APFE030425249.1, forward strand.
GTTTCTGTTCTGGGACCGCTTTCGTACAGACAAGGCATCACCATTCTGGCTCTCCATATTTTTTGCTCATCTCCTCCGTCAGCAAGGATGAGACTATTTCATCAAAATGCAAGGCAGTTGCATTGCTACCTATTGTAATGACCAGACTATCCCACGAATCTGGTAGAGAACACAACAAACTGATGCACTTATCTTCATCTAAAATTTTAATATCAACAGATGCTAACTGACTGACCATAGTATTAAATGCGTTCAGATTCTCCGTCACCGAGTCTCCATCTTTCATCCTAAGGTTATACAGCTTTTTCTGCAGGAATATTTTATTCACTAGAGACTTAGATTGGTACAAAGTCCCTAACTTGTTCCACAAAGCCTTCGCCGTAGCTTCCCTTGATACATCCAGCAATACTGAATCTGAGACACACAATTGTATTGTGCTCTTTGCCTTCCGATCCAACTTCTTCTATTCTTCATCAGACACTCCCGTTGGTTTAGTTCTTGGATCTACCACAATCCACTAATCTTTATCCACCGACAGATCCTCCATCTTGAGTTTCCACAAATCAAAACTCCGACCATTAACTTTCTCGATCTCTATCTTTCCACTGCTCGCCATCTTCTTTCACGACCAGAATCGATCTCGCAGATCTCCCACTAAACAGGGTCTACCACAGGCCCGAGCAAAACCCCTCAGCAACAAAGGTGTCCCCTTGAAGCCAAAACTGCTCTGATACCAAATGTAGGTTTTAACCCCTTACAAAAATTACCTATATACGAATTCTAAAACACGGAAAAATAAACAATGCGAGAGCATAACACATAAAACACATATACATAGATATTTTCCCACTAGATCCCAAAACGGGGACTACCAGCTTGATTTTTTCATTATGTTCTTTTCAATGTTATAATACATATTTATACATGCCAAAGCATCCAATACCATGGACCGAAACCATCGCATCCAATACCATGGACCGAAAAACCATCACATCCAAAAAACATGTGCAAAAATCATGCACAAAACCATAGGTGGGTCCGCCCAACCTAACATAGGGTCCAAAGTCAAAATTTTCCGTGGCAGACCCCGTAAAGTGGGGTTACGGGTACCCCTCAAACCCCCTGCTAACTACGTTGAAAGAATATAACACAACCCAACAAGACTCCAACAACGAGATGCATCATACTGAACACTTGTTCAGTAATTTGGGATGCTTTGTCGTAGCTGATGTAGTAGCAACAGTATTTGGAGAAGGTTGCAGTGCAAATGCAGTGTTGGTAGTGGTAGTGCCAACAACAGCACGGATGCAGAATTTGAGAGGGAGTTGCAGTACAAATGTAGTGGTGGCAGTGACAGGGCCAACAACAGTACATATGCAACATTTGCGTAGTAGCTGGTGGGCAGCAATGTCAGACATCATCCGCGCAAAGGGAGATGTTTCAGAGTCAGAGTGATGCTTCAACAGGTTGCATTACTAGAGCACATTCCTCACTAAGAGGGAGTGTTGATTTCTGGTAGCATCAAATGTGCTCTAAGACTCAAAATTTGTAGGGAGGCTTAGACACATGCATTCTCAAATACCCAAAAATTATTGTGGGAAATTCCACCCGGAGACAGTTTTATTAAAATAATTAATTATTTTTAATAGGTGCCTAAGTCTAAACTTAGGAAATTAAATTAATTAAAGGGTATTAATCTAACTGTGGGTGAAAGTTCTAGAAGAAGACGAAGATCGAGTCCAAATGATTTGAGCCATTGATTAGAATCTAATCTGGGCCGTTGGTTCTCAACTAGAGGATTATAAGGACATTGATGGGGCACTTGGAGAATATAGCGAGTAGAGATCAGAGGATTGAATTTATGAAGCAAAGTAGCTGCCAGAGAGAAATTCAAAGCGATCTTTTGCAGTGAGGGGTAGGGATAGTATTAGAAGGGAAATTTTGCTGGCTGGAGAGTACAAGGCAGAGAGGGCAGGACGACGTCCAAAGAGGCTGACGCTGACCCATATAGAGTTGACGCAGTGGCAGCGTAGAGCCTAGAGGGAGATCAAATTCCTTCTAAGGAAATCGAGTTTCAGAAGCCAGGAGTCGGGATGTGACACTGGGAGGCAGAAAATCGGAGTTTCTAGCCAACAGAGGGTCTGAAGGAGGAGCAATGCGGTCCCCAACAGACGTGACACAAAGACTGTGTGGAGTTGACATAGTTCTGTGCAGATGTTGACGCAGAAGGGACGAGGAGGCTCTTCTCCAGCGAGATCAGTGCTAGATTCTTCCAGTAACAGGGTGAGAGCATCTCACTACTTGTTTTGTCCAATTTCTCTCTGTATTAGATAGCCGTTGGGCATCCAACAAATTGTACTCAGAAATTACTACTGCATAATAATAAAACCCTTAGCTGCTGCACTGGTTTTCCCGCATTGGGTTTTTTTGGGGACATTTGTCCAAAAATAATTGTGTAGATGTGTTGTATTTCTTTCTTGCTCAGTTTCTTGCTTCCGTATTTTATTTAAATGGTGAAGGTTGCAGTGTATTAGTTTCGGTGTTTACTGTAGAAAACAATAAATAATTTTGTTCAGTAATTAACAAATAGAAGAAACATAATCAATTGTTGTAGTAGAAATTTGGGCTTCCAAATTTTCACAAGACTCTTTAGTCTTGTTCTTTTTGGGTGGAGCTTCATCGACAACATTTGCATGTTTTCTTTCTTTCTTCTTATTCCTTAGTCTTTCAAGACATTGACTTCAGTAGTCTCCCATCTTATGACAATTGTAGCATTCAATCTTTGATAGATCAACTTTCTTCTTTGGACCTTTGAACTTCTTATATGATCCCTTTTTCTTGTGATGAGCAGAGTAGGCATTTGAAATGTTGTCTTCTTCATCCCTCTTATTACTTACTAATGAGATACAAGCTTTTTCTTGACTGCATGCATTCCACATTTGTTCAAAGGTTGGAGTATCTTTCCAACTGCTAATTCCTGATGCAAAAGTTCTCCAAGATTTTGATAGACCTAGTAGTGCAGCAATCATGAGTTCTTTCTCTGGTACAACTTCACCTATAGCTTGGAGTTCATCTCTTATTCTAGAGATCCTTACAAAATATGATGAAACAATATCATCTTTTGTCATCTTTATTGTTCTTAGTTCATTCGTGAGACTAGCTATTTCACCAATGTTCTTAATGGTAAATAACTTGGAGAGGGCTTCATACATTTCTTGAGTGGAATCTATATTGGATATGTATGGGATTAAATTGTCCTTCACTCAGTCTACTATTAGATTCATGGCCAAGATGTCGGTTTCCTTGAATTTTTCCTTTCTTGAATCATATGTAGGCTTCTTAACTTTTTCTTGAACAAGATCCAAAATTTTATGCTTAGCGAGAATAAGATCTATCCTCTTCTTCCAAGCCCTGTAGTTGGAGGCTTCTTCCAACTTGTTTTTAGACTTCATTGTCATGTCCTCTTTTCTTGATATAGTAGACCTTATTCTTATATGATCCTTATCCTTTGGTTCTTGCAGGAGATCTTCATTCTGCCTTTTTCTTTCCTCCTTCTCCTTAGCTCTGATACCATGTTAGAAAATCAGAAAGGTAGAAAGGTTTTCTTATATTGATAATTACTTGTGATGTTCTTGTAGTCTTATTATCTTCTCTTTATGTTCTTTTTTTATCTTTGTTTCATCAAGCAATCATCAAATCGAAACATGAAGATCAACGACACGAGATGTAGGCACTTTGCCAGGGCTAAAATCCTTCTATAGGGGAAAACCTAGTCAAACTCTTCCACTAGTAAATCAAATTGAGATAGACCAAGACCTTAGACCCAAAAGACATTCCTCCTCCACCAAGTCAGCCTTCCAAGGTGATTCAACAAACTGCAGTAGTCTCTTCTTGTCTAATAGCTTTACCCTAGCAACAATCCAGAATTTCGACCCCCAACTTCCAGAATTTCGGCCATACTGCAGATCTGAAATTTCGGTCTCCCTAGTAGCTTCAGAGTTTAGCACGTGTGCGGGTAGAGAGAGAAAATTCGACTTCCTTTTGCTTGACAAAGACTTCTTTCTCCTTTGTTAGGGTTTTCTTCCTATTCTTTGAATTTCACACCCTTTTTCTTCACCAACAACCGTTGATCGAACTATTTGTCGATGTACTACAAATGAGGTTGAGTTGCTGCCTTTATATAGTGGTTTATGCCTCTCAATTAGGCCGACTTGTCCAGGCTGAGGCTGATTTGGTGGAGCAGATCTAAAAGACCTAGTTTACATGAAATTTATTTTCTTTCTTGATAGATGAAGCCCAAGAAGGATCTTTTACACGTAGACATAAACCCTAAAAGCCTGCAATGGAGGCTTTGACCTAAAAATCATTGATCCAAGCATGAAACCCATGCTTTAATAAGTCGATTTCTCTTACAATAAAATTTCTTTTTTCTTTCTTTTGAGAAATACATTACATTATGACTCAAATACAATTATGAATATTGACACTATTTACATTTTTCAACAATTACCTTAATCTAGACAAAGGCAAGGAATGAAGTTAGGGGAGTTGCAATCTTGCCATAACTTTTCACAAATTTCTTGTAGTAGCTTGTAAATCCTAAAAATCCCCTCAAGCTCTTCAGTGTTTTGGGACTGGGAAAATCTTACATAGCGTCCACTTTCTTGAGATCAACTCATACTCCTTGACTTACAATATCACCCAAAGATTCAACTTGAGGAGCCACAAAAGTACATTAGTTGTCTCTCATAGTTGCAAGGACTTATCAATCTGCTCTATATGTGTGATTCCCATGCTTCATTGTAGATCGAGATATCATTGAAGAAGGCCAACACAAACTTGCATAATAAGGGTTTAAAAATATTGTTCACGAGGCTCTGGAAGGTGGTTGGAGCATTACAAAGATCGAATGGCGTCGCTAGAAACTCATAATGATCTTTTTTTGTTTTGAAAACTGTCTAAAAGATGTTTGTTTCTTACATCCTGATTTGGTGGTATCTTGAATGTAGATCAAGCTTAGTGAAAAACTTTGCTCCTTGTAGTTCATCCGAGAGATCATCAATAATTGGGATAGGAAATTTGTCCTTGATTGTCAACTTATTGAGAGCCCTAAGAATCATGACACATGCGCCAAGTGCCTTCCTTCTTTAACACCACCACTATTGGTGATGAGTAAGGGCTTATATTGGCACATATGACCCTTGCCTCCAAAAATTCTTGAATAATATTTCTATTTCATTCTTTTGTGCAAATTTCAAAAGGGTGTCAAAAGTATGTAGATTTGGTGGTTGACTTCTTGGAATTAGGGGAATGCCATAGTTATGCTCTCCTTGAGAAGGGGGTAAATCTTTTGGTGTCTCAAAGGCTTGATGATGTTTGTGAAGGACTAGTTGCAAATCTGGGTGGATTTCTTTTGTCATATTATTCGTAACTTATGTGGCATTAGATTAGGAAATAATGCTAGAGTGACCTTTCTTTATTAACTTCACCTTAAGATGAGAGTTGACCATTTCAGAGGAGTCGACCCTAAGCGCTTGAAGGGTGTGTACATGTTCCTAATGAAACTCATATAAAGTTGTTTGAAATTCAATGACCGATCCCAACGGATGATGTTTGTGAAGGACTAGTTGCAAATCTGGGTGGATTTCTTTTGTCATATTATTCGTAACTTATGTGGCATTAGATTAGGAAATAATGCTAGAGTGACCTTTCTTTATTAACTTCACCTTAAGATGAGAGTTGACCATTTCAGAGGAGTCGACCCTAAGCGCTTGAAGGGTGTGTACATGTTCCTAATGAAACTCATATAAAGTTGTTTGAAATTCGATGACCGATCCCAACGTATGTAGCCATTTTGCACCAATACTATATCACAACCACCCATGTTGATGGCAAATAGATGGATTCTGAGTTGATAGTCTCCCATCTAGAGTTTCACATTTTCACATCTGCCTCCACATTTCATGATACTTCCATTAGCAGTCATGATTTGAAATTTGTGCACTAGGTGTACAAAACAATGGTTTTCTTTTGCCACTCTCTTATGAATGAAATAGCGTACTGCCAGTATGGACTAAGTTTATAACTTTTTGGTTCTTGATGTAGGCCATAGTTTCAATTTTTGTGGAGTTGAAATACCTGATAACACATGCAGGGGGATTAGGGGTTCTTTTGTAGGAAAATGGAGATTCAATATTTGCTTGAGTTTGAGTGTTGGTGACTTCAACTTGTAATTCTGGTGTTTCTTCGGTAGTTATTGTTGAAAAGTGTAACTAGGTTTGGTCTTCATAATGACGTGTAATTGTGATTTTATGTAAGTGATTTATGTAAGTGATGTAAAGAAGAAAATAAAATTATTTTTTTTAATGCTTGAACCATGGGTTTCATGGTCAAGGAATTTTATTTTATAGTGAAGGCTCCCATTGTGAGTCTTTAGGGTTGTCCATCAAGTCATAAAGTCTAGGAAATCAATGTCATGTATGAAAGATCCTTCTTGGGCATGTTACATATGTATTTGAGTCACTATAAGAGTCAAAAGACCCTCCAAGACCAAGCTCAAGCACTTCTAGCAAGTCGGCCTTAAGATGGGGCAATGAGCCTACACCAAGGAGACATGGTGGCCTAGAACCCAGTCAAGTCGGCCTACAAGATGAAGGAAGAAGCCTATATATAGGTCCCTCAGCCTCATTCAAGGGGACACGTAGATAACACAACAAGGAGTTTGATCAAGGATCAATAGAAGTCTTATATCCAAGCGAAGGAAGGAGATCAAGATCCAAGGGAAAAATCAAAGAAGTTGCAGGTATGTTTTACACAAAGTTTGTCACACGTGCGAGGAAGGGTTAAGGCATACACATATTGCAGAGAAGCCAAATTGCAGAACTTCAAGAAACCGAGATAAGGTAAGAAACTGATCTATACTTCATGCCGAGATAACAAAGAGATCCTCTGTAGTTAAGCAAAGAAAGAAGGGACATAATTTACCCTAAATCTGTCACACGTGCGAGAAGAATAGTCTACTGCAGAAGGCCAAAGATTATTGTCAAGGAGGCCAAGAAATTCAGATCTATGTTGCAGGAGTGAAGGATAAACACTGAAGAAGAAATTGCAGTTGAATCATCAAAGGATTAATTTTGACTTGAAGTAAGTTGACTTGGTCTTGGAGAGGTTGTTGAGTCAAAGGTCTTGGTCTTGGTATTCGTCAATTGAAGTCTGTATAAGAAGAATAATTTGTTCGGGTTTTCCTCTCAAGTTGAAGAGGTTTTGGCCCTGGCTAATCTTCTACATTGTGTCTCGTCTCTTTAGTGTTCATGCTTTGGTAACTGTTTGATGAAGAAGAACACTATAATAATCTAAGAAAAGAAAGATCCTAATCTAAAGAAAAGAAAGATCCTAATCCTAATGCCCTAAATTTCTCAACAGTTATATCTTTGGGCAGGGCTGGATTGGCAATGTCAATTTGGAAAAATTTCTGTTTTTCACAGATATGACCTGGAATGTATTTTTCATCACAATTATAGTAGAGTTGATGTCTTTGGCAGTCTACCATTTTTGTTGGACACAACCTTTGTACTTTTAAGGGATGAGTAGGATTTTCGCTTGGTAAATTACCTTGGGGAGGACAAGTGTGGGGAATGAATTCCTGTTTTTTTTATTTGTGCATTAATCACCATATTGGCTTCTATGGCTCTCTCGGTTGCTTCTAACCATGTAGCAAAACTTTGCTTTCTGGCCTGTGCTCAAATTTCCTCCTTGAGGCCACAAATTAAACATTTTTTTGTAAAAGCAATCTATTAAATTTTTTTGTACTAATGGCTTATTGTGCAAAGGCTACACTATGTTCGATGACTGAGCGTTTTTGGTGTAACTTGGTAAGTTGCCCCAAATAATGAGTATCTCTCTTGAAATTGGCATGGACGACTTTAACAAACCAATGTTGCACGAAGTAGGGACGAAACAGGGACGTTTTTCGGAAGTGGGGACGCGGAAGTGTCATTTTCCAAAAATCTAGGAAGCGAAGCGTCTGCTATATATATGTATATATTTTTATATTTTATTGCATTTATACTCAAAACAAACATCTCAAATACCAAATTAATTGTAGAAGACATGAAAACATGCATATTTTTGCATAAATCAAGATAGATATAGCATCCATTGTACATTAATGATTAATTATTCGAGCATCAACCATTTAGATGCATCAACCATCTAGAATCTAGATTCTTCTCCTCTTGTGTAGCCTTTGCCTCTATCTTGATTGTCTAGGGATATTAGTCAACATTGCCCAATTTTGATCAAACTACCTAATCCAAGACTTAAAATATGGTAGAAAAAGCTTAACATGCTTGATTGATGATTTTGACTTGATTGAAAGGTAATTTTTTGCTAAGGGCGTGACAAAGGAGTTCAACAATTAACACCACCAACACTAGGGTACATATAGGGCTTGGTGCTCTTGATTAAATGCTAATCGCATACCTTCATATTTGATATAATCTAATGAAATGCCACAATTCCATTGACCCTGAATTCCTAAAAAAGTCTGCTGAATTTTGAATAGGATATGAAATTCTATTTTCTCCATGTGAAGTGCAATGAGGTTTGGAACCACTCTCAAACATCCCGAGTCATTTCATGGTAATGTTAAAAATTTAAGTGAAATGATGAAAATGAAAAATAAAGGAGAATGTCAAAGAATTTAACATTACCATGAGGGATGAATGGGGGTTTTATTCCCTTCATTCCTCAACCCTAACCCAAAGTGGACCCACCCTCAACAAGCAAACTCACCAAAAAATAAAAATAAAAATAAAAAAAAACTGATTTTTTTAGGCCGCGCAGCACACTTTTCCGAAGCGCGTATGGAATCGTACGGGAACAATATGATTTGGCCTCCGAAGCACCACACGAAACGCGCTTCGTTACGGAATTTCCAGGAAGCGTCATTATCAGTCTGAAACGCGTTTCGGAATTTCGGAACCACGTTTCCGAAGGCGCTTCCTGGACGCATATATAGTATGTACAGACCGCGTTTTGGGGGGGGGCATTTCCTGCAACATTGTAACAAACTAACTCTAAGCTTTTACTGAACTTGAAAGTGAGTCTTATTCAATAGGGAGTTTCTATGACTTCAAAAGGGGGTTTCTATCCAATCTGTTGATGCGTCTCTCTTTAATCTTCCTAATATTTCAATCATTTTTCTAGACTTCTGTCATTACTTTTCAATTTCTTACATGCGTGGTAGTAGATTTGGTAAGTTGCCCCAAATAATGAGTATCTCTCTTGAAATTGGCATGGATGACTTTAACGAACTAAATCCAAGCTTTTACTGAACTTGAAAGTTAGTCTTATTCAATAGGGAGTTGCTATGGCTTCAATAGGGGGTTTCTATCCAATCTGCTGATGCGTCTCTCTTTAATCTTCCTAATATTTCAATCATTTTTCTAGACTTCTGTCATTACTTTTCAATTTCTTACATGCGTGGTAGTAGATTTCATATATACCACATATATTTCAAGTTTATCTTTCTGGGTGTGTACATCCATGCGGAGGATCTGGTGTTACATTTGGAGAAGTAGAGGTAAATGGAACTTTAAAAAAATACGAGATATGTTTTCTTGAATAGAAATTTAGCTGCCAAGCTGGAACTTTCAAAGATAACCTTAGCACTGGTGTTCTCAAGCTGGAAATTGACATTGCTATATTTTATTTTTGCAGAGGGCTTCTCCTGATAAATATGTAAGTCTATAAAATAAGGAGTTTGTGAAAAACAGTGCAAAAGAATGGGAGACAGTATAGAGCATAGTCAGAATCCTGTCTCAGATGAGGTAGATGATGAAAGTGGGCTTGAGCTGAGCTTGGGCCTCTCTTGTGGGGGTTCTATTAGCAAACCAAAGGGTAAGGATGGTATAAAAGAGATTAATACAGAGCAAGGAGGTGGTGACAAAGCGAAAAATGGAAAAATGAGTATTGGAGATACATCTATGAAGCATTTCCTCCAGGGAAGTGTTACGGAACGGGATACTGAGATTAAGCAATCAAATGATCCTATTCCTCAATCGCAGCAAAATTTTTGGACAAACCTAGGAAAGAATCCTGCAAAGGAACACGAGAATTCCATGGAAATGCATATCAATCAGATGCAGTTTCCGGGATTCAGAGAGTCATGGTTTGCAGGGGAGAATTCTACCCAGGTTCAAGACATGTCTTTAAACATGGAAAAAACGAATATGGACCAACAACAAAGACAGACAATATCGAGCCAGCAACAGGAAGTATTGGAACAGCAACGTACAAGAGAGATAGCTGATCAAAAGTGGAAAGAGGCCAGAAATAAACGTCAAAAAGTTGTTGAGGAACAGAAGCAGCAGACTAAAGGTGAGATGGAAGATGATAGGGCTGACCAAACTAGTAGGCTTTCTTCAGCGATTCCATGTCAATTGAAAAGCTCTCCCATTTCTGCAGCCACACAAGATGTTTCTTCACCTGATGAAGATACTGCAGACTCTGAAGTAGAGGGTTCATCATCCAGGATGGTGTCTCCTATTGTAAAAGACTCTGTGAAGCAGTCCATGCCTACAGGAACTGATGTCTCAGAGAAAAAGGATAATCAAATTTTAGTTCAAAGAACCACTGCAATTGGAAACGAATCTATTTCAGAGCAGAGCAATGCAATATTTATGAATCCAGGCGGCACCACAAACACAACACCACCCTATTCTCTTCAGTCCTTTCCTGTGGGGCATCTACCTTATACTCATCCAATTCAGGTGTCTAACTCTCCAGGTCCTCCAGTTCCAGCTGGGTTCTCATTACCATACATGATGCAATTTATGCCACCAACTGTCAATGGAGCAGATCGGTCTGCTGTTCGTCCTATGAACTCCAGTGGCTTTCAGTTGCCTCTTGGTTATGCGCCATTCCAACTTCCAACACTTGAAACATCATCATCTCGGGTTTCAGTTTCTCATTCTCATCAACCTCTTATATTTGGTCCAAGAAACATTGGAGGTGCAAGGACCTCTTTGGAGCATGTAGATGATGAACCAAGAATATCTCAAGGTATAATCTCAGTCTTTCTCTGAAAAACATCATGGAATATTCATTATATCATTTTAAATGTCTTATGGCAACATCTTTTTTGAAGACGGGCTTATACCAGTATTTGTGCATTTGCATTCGTCAAGGGTGAAGCCTAAGACAGCAACAATTTAAGTTGTGTTGCTTTTGGTTATATTCATCCTGCACATTTGTAATTGTCTTCTGCTGTTTTGTTTGGCTATATCATCTGGAATCATTTTATTACTCCCCAGTAACCTTCACAGAAACTATGTGCAACACTTGCTTTTCACCATGTGCTTTATTACTCTAAAACGAGGTGTTCTGCAATTGTCTGAATGAAGCTAATGATAACTTGAAAAGAAACTGAAAAGCATCACATATAGCTTTCAAACATGAATAAAATATACAGATGTGACATGTCATCATGACTGTCACATATTGGTCACTTTAGGCACAACCAAAACAACCACCAAACCTACATACCAGTCATGGAATGTAGGTGAAGTGTTTATGAACAGAAAAACAACAGAACACTAGATAAGACATAATTTTGTTGATGTCAATGGCCACAATAGTAGGTCAATGGAACTCAAAAGTACAGCCAGTGTAAATACTATCTGGGGAGAACAAGGCTCAGAGAATTAGTACATATAGTAATACAATATGCGAATTGTGCTGTAAATACTATCTGGGGAGAACAAGGCTCAGAGAATTAGTAGATATAGTAATACAATATGCGATTTGTGCAAAGAAAGTGGCTGGACTCCTGAAGGTGACAACCAATGCACTCTAGTGGGAGAGCTTATCTGGTACAGATATCCGAGTCTTGAAAAGATGACATTAATTCCTCTACTTGGAACTTGAATATATATGGCAAAGTAGCAAGGTCTTGTCTTGCTATATACTGACCATGTGAAAACTTTATCTTAGACAGTTGCCTGTTGTTGAGTAACCAAGTGTAATGCAATTTATACAAATGTTCAATCTCTCAGGAAAATATAGAGATCACAAAGAGACAAGGGACACCAAAATTAGGCTGCTAGCCAGGGCAAAATCCACAAGGGGGAAACCCAACAATCCTTCTATAGAATCAGATCAAAATAAGAGATATCCAAGATACGAAGACCAAGACCAAACTTCCACCAAGATATCAAGACCAAACTTCCACCAAGATACCAAGACCAACTGTCCTCCAAGTCACCTCCAAGAGTCAAAATCAATGCTGGTAAAATCTGCTCCAATCTGGTCAAACTTCTGAAATTTTCGGTCCTGCAACGTGGGGGGTTTGGGGGGGGGGGGGGCCTTCAGTAGTTCAGAATTTTCGGCCTCTTTCACACATGCAAGCTGCAGTAGGTCGACAACAAATATTCTTCTAGGTTTTGACTTGCTTTTCTCTCTCCGTTGACTTCGGCCTTCTTCTTTCCTTCGTTAGGTTCTGAAATTCTTGTTGTGATGAATGAATGTCTTCCAAGTAGGTCAGACTGTCTCTTATATATAGCTACTGTCCAGGAGGGTCGAATGCGTGTCACTCAAGAGGACCAGGCCGACTTGTCCAAGGAGGGCCAACTTGGTCATCTAGTGGACTAATGACTCGGCATAAAATTCAAATTCCTTTTTCTTACAAATGTCCAAATGGGACATGACTCAAATACATATTTTTTTGACTCGTAATAAATTCTTTTTGACTGTCTAAGCATGAAGAACATGCTTTGAGAAAAATATGATTAATATGATAGATATATCAATGATAAATTTACATTATTAAGACCGAACCTAGTTACAACTTCAACACCTGTTGGCTCACTGTCTTGAAATATGGACTATGGTTGTGCAACAATCAAGGAAACCATCTATATACATATGGGCAGAGAGGTACAGATGGATTCATAGCACATAACTATGGTGTCAGTTTCAAGACAGAAAAGTAATATCCTTAATTTAACCCAAATATAAAGATAGCAGTTGAAGCAAAACAAGCCTGTAACTGTCTATATGCCCGACTTTGTTGTCTTATTTTAAAATTTAATCTATAAAATGTTACAATTGCGAGAAGCAGTCACAAATGCTTCCTTTGTTTTTTTTTTTTCTCCTTGTGCATATATGTACTTCCAGATGTTTGTTGGAACTCTACTATTTGCTCGTTATGATTGATCTTTTAACCTTCTCTTTCTGAATCTGCATCTAGTGTTGGTATACTTAAGCATGATCATATAACAGTGCAGCAGGTAGAATTCATGGCTCAAGGTAGCTGCCTGCATTCATGCATACACTATTAAGCTTGCAAATAATGCAGTTTGAGCCTTTGAGAAGCCTAGAATTCTTCCTCCTTAGAGAGCCTAATGATTGGTTCCATAATCCTGCACAAAGTGCTTTAAAGTTTATACAGATTGCCAAAAATTAGGATTTTCTTATGGAACAATCATACTTAGAAATTGTATGCAAAAGGTGTCTGTTTACTTGGATGCCTTTTCATTCAATGCTTACAAAACTTTATAGGGACATTTATATCAAAATTGTATATTCATATATAAACTTGCACTTAAGATCAATCTCTACATTCTTGTACCAAGCTTGGACTGAAGTTTATGCCATATGTCTATTTTATTTGCCATAAGGTGGTATGCTCTGCATGTTTTTGCAGCCTATATATGTATGTATTACATGTGTGAATGTTCTATGTTTTGGTTGTCGAGCAGTGATTATATAAAACTACTTTTTCAAGAATCACGAACTAAAGGTGAAATTTACATGCAAGTTTCCTTTTCCAGTTCTACGTGGTGTAGCATATGAACAAATTTCATATGCAACTTGCATCATCATATTGTAAACTATTTGTAGCAATATTTTATCGATAATCCACATACACAGTTTCCATAATATGTAGAAATAAAAGATGAGGTGAATAGTTAGTAGAACGAAGTGCCAGAATGCTGTGAGTTGTGACACTTACCTATTAATTTTTTCACCACAATCTCGTGACAGTTATTTTTTTTAATCTTCTAATTTTTTTCTTTTTTAATTTTATATTAAATTAATACCCATGGATGACCAAAAAGCAATGGGATGATTAAATAAATCATGTTCTGTAGGACAAGGAGGTGCCCAAGGCATATCCCAGCTAAATGCAGAAAAAGGAAATATAGAACTGCAAGCAATAACATTGTGTAATGCTGTGTAACTGCCATTATGTTCAGAGGTCACCAGTGCTGCCCTTCATTTTCAATTGCCATACTGTCCCTGGGAGATGCTTAATGTTATCTTCTAGAGAAGAGTTTGTAGTCATGTGGTGTCTTGTGCAATGTTGGGTGAAAGTTGGGCAACTCATGATGAGAAAGATGTTTATATTCTATCATCCAAGGCTTGATCAAGACAATGGAGAGAGAGAGAGAGAGAGTAATGCATGCTTATGTAGAGCTTCTAATGTGTATGGCAGTTGCCCTTCAAGTTCGAGAAGGAGCTTTCCTATTTTGTCTATCCCTTTTTATTGATTTGTGTGAAAGGGAAGTGTTTTGTGGCTCTGAAATTTAAGCTCTGCTTTTGACCAATGGTGTCAGTAGACTGGTGGAAGGGATTCTTGTCATATGAGTAAAAGGAATACAAACAACAACATTAATTATGACCGAGGCACAAATTCAGGTCATATTGTATAAAAGATTGTATCTTTTGGAATAAAATATATGTCCAAGTGCTTTTTCCATAATCCATCACTTCAAAATCACCCAATGGGCTTGTAGTACAGCGTCACTTGTTGAGTCATAATTTGAGGCTGGATGTTTATTGTGGTCTGTTTTCCTAATTTTGAATATTCAATGTTGTCTCCATAAATGATTTGTTGGAAATAATACTGAGAGGGGGGTGAATCAGTCCTATCAGATCAATATTTTAATTTCCCAAACAGATTTATATACGCTACTTAGCTAAGTGAATTAGCGTGTACACGTGACTGTACTTAAAGCAACCAGCGTATATGCAGAGAACTTTTGATTTAGACAGTTTATCGTGTATTGAACTTTAATCAGTATATTAGAGATTTATTAGACAGTGCAGTAAAAACAGAATAAAGCATCGCACATAAGCAACACACATGAACACCAATATATAAGGTGAAAACACAATGTGGGTAAAAACTACTTGCTGCTGTCGTCTTTGTCTTCTTTTAATAATAAGAAAATCTGTTTACAATCTTGTACTGGTGCAAACTCATACCAGTACGTAGGCACCCACCTACAAAAGGCTACAATCTTCTCTTGTTCTCTAGCTACCACTGGAAGAGAGCTACAACCCCCTAGCTCTTGTACTAGCCAATATGTTTACTAGTACGCATGTGCCAACCTACAAAAAAGTCCACTCTTCTACCAGGGACCACCTTTCATGAATTTTTAGACTGGATTCTCTTGGAACACAATGCCACAATCTGAAGGCCACGTTTCATTCAATTTTCATATTGGACCCATCAACAACATCATAAATGCAATACAATGATCAAGTATATCTGCATCAACCAATCACTGAAACTCAATCACCATAACCTGAATCTGATCATTCAGAACACTGTCACCAGAACCAAAAAAAAAAAACCTAGAACTATGCAATAGCAAACAGAAACAACTGAAACATACTTTATAAGGTATACGCTACTTCCATATGTCTAACCATACACGCTTTTATCAAAGCCAACCAATGTACACATCTGTAATATTAATTCATAATTTTGCAGCTATTCCAGACTTCAGTTATACCGAGATTATAACATTTACGGAATAACACATGCGTCAATATTTAGATCTAGACTATACATGATCAAACCACATAATGATAATTGTTAAAATTGGCAACTAGGGAAAAACTTCATGTGGGTCATCTTATTCATGGCTGATAATATTTTTATTAGATTCCTCGTGTCGAGAGGTGTAGGATTGATATAAAGATCATCCGATTCTGATAAGTATTCATGGAGATATGAATTTATTTTGATTATGGAATTATTATCAAGCCGACTTACAACTCATGTAGGCTCAAAAGCCAACAGTCGCATCTATTCAAACACCAATGTTGTGTATAAATATAGGACTTTTCTTCATTTGGATTCACTAATCTCATCACATCTCTCTCTCTCTACTGCGCAGAAAATAGTCTCTTGTCTATTGCGCAAAAAAGGGTCTCTCCCTCACACATGTGAAGCCAGAAGCTGTCGAAACTGAAGTTGTAACTGCAGAAGTAAATTTTGACCTGTGTGGACTATAAGATCTCATCATTTGAACTACGTTGTAGGTTCATCTGAACCTCCTCTGAAAGCTGCAACTTTTGGTGGTGGAATCAAGTCAATTCGACAGACGGTTTGTAAGATATTGACTACCCTAGTTTGAAGCAGGAAACTGCCGAAACTGAAGCTGCAACTGCAAAAGTAAAGTTTGACCTGCGTGGACTAAAACATCTCTTCATCTGAACTGCGTTGTAGGTTCATCTGAACTTCCTCTGGAAGCCGCAACTTTTGGTGGTGGAATCAAGCCGATCCGACAGTCGATTTGTGAGATATCGTATGCCCTAGTTTGATCATGAAGCCGCTAATGCTAATGTTGTTGATCTAGGGTTTGCTACTGCTGATATAAATCAGATTTATTGTACTATTTCCTTCTGTTGAATTATTGAAGATAAAAGAAGATTTGATCAAAGAGTTTCCCCACACATTGAGGGGTTTGTCCCTGGCTAGCCACCACATCTTGTGTCTCTTGTTTTGGCTTGTTTTCTGTCGATCGTTTAATGTTCTATCTGCACTTTATTTTATGTACATTTGATTGCTAATCTGTGGAATATAATAAGAAAAATAAGTAAAGTGTTATAATCATAAAACATACCATAACTTAACATGGTATCAAATCTCAAGTGAAGACAAAGCCTGAGCAAGAGCAAGAGTAATCACCGAAGAGAAGATTGGCAAGGCTATCCTAAAAGAACAATGGGGTCCTCAACACTCTTTCCTGCCGAAGGCAAGCTCCGTGCGAACGCTGACTACCACGGATGGAAGATGTCTATCGATCTAGCCCTTGAGGATCAAGGAGTGTTGGATCATGCGAGGGGCAATGTTATTGAGCCTCCATCAAATGCACCTCTTGCTGCCAGGAACAAATGGAAGAACAGAGAAGTCAAAACCAAAGATCATCCAAGAATCTATCGACAAGCACTTGGTGGCCTACATCTCTGAACTGGACACCTCCAAGGAAATCTATGATAGACTAGTGAGTTTATTTAAAGTTAATGATGCAAATCAAGTTTTGTTTCTTAGAAATAAGCTGAGGGAAATCAAGAAGGGTAAAGATGAGAGTATGCAAGCATACTTATTAAGAATCACCGAGATCAAGAACAATCTCCTATCTATTGGGTAGACTATTACTGACAGAGAAATGGCACTCACAACTCTTGGAGGATTACCATCCGAATGGTATGTGTTAAGGACTACTCTTCTAAACAATAATGTAATTCTTGGTTTCGAGGAGTTAATGGCTAGATGCATTCAAGAAGAAACAAGGGTAGAAGAGCAAGAAATGCCCTTGCCTAAAGGTCCTCTTGTTTCCTTTTCTTCTCATGCTAAGAAAAGAAATAATTCTGGGACTAAGTCAAAAGGAAAGGTTGGACCTAAGGGTGGAAGAAAATGACGATGTTACATCTGTTATAAAGCAGGTCACTATGAAAGGGAGTGCCTTGATAGAAAGGACTCACACCGGGACGATGATCAAAACCCCTCTGATGGCAATCAAAATAATGAAAAATTCAATAGCAAAGGTAAGAAAAGAGCTAGGAATCAAGGAAGAGAACAACCATTCAAGAAGGCTAGAAATTCCAGGATGTAATAAATGCACCTGACCTCAAAAAGAACCTAGTGTCCATCTCGGCAATGGAAGACAAAGGCTACAAGGTAACCTTCAACGATGGCAAGGTACGTATATGGGAAAATAATGTTAAAGATGCCTTTACTCTTGGGTTTCGAGTTGATTCTTTATATCAGGTCGGTGGAAGTCCACTAGGTGTCATGTCTTGTGACACAACTCTTCAGTCCAAACATTCGCATCGGAGGTTTTCCCACCTTCATTACAAAGCTCTACCCAATGTAAGACAGATGGTAACAGGGATGCTTGAATTCCAAGTAGAGAAAGAAGGTGTATGTTTGGGATGTGCCGAAAGAAAGCTCAAAAGGGGACCATTCCCCTCAAGTCAAAGAAAGACCTCCGATATATTACAATTGGTTCACTCAGGCATATCTTAGGCTGGCATTAAGAGGGAGACTACTACACCACATACTCCTGAGCAGAATGGTGTTGCGGGAAGGAAGAACCGTATTATTGTGGAAGTTGTCCGGGCCATGCTACATGATCAAAGACTTCCAAAGTTTCTATGGGCTGAAAATACAAACGCTGCCATATATGTACAAAATCGATGCCCTCATCAAGCATTGGGTTCCAAGACTCCTCAAAAAAAGTTCACCGGTAAGAAACCTGATGTTTCTCATTTTAGAATTTTTGGAAGCCCTGTATATTTTCATGTGCCGAAAGAGAAAAGAAATAAATTGGGTGCATCTGGAAAGAAAGGAATTTTCGTGGGTTATGGTGAAAATATTAAAGGCTATAGAATCTATGTAGCCAGTCAAAGGGAAGTCGTGATTAGTCATGATGTCACCTTTGAAGAAAATATGGCTCTCAACAAGGTGGAAAATCTTCCGACTTTGAGGAGCTCTCAAGAAGCCGACACTAGGGAACCAAAAGAAAAGGATGATGAATTAATGCCTGATGTAGAAGAACCCATGGATCCGATTGATCCTCCTCCACATGAGCCTTCCTCTTTTAGGAAGAGGCCTTCATGGCTTAGGGGGCTACTTGATGATGCCGAAGGACATGCTTCACCCCGAGGAATCTTTCATGAAAGTAAGAAACCTAATAGGTACTAGGGATACTTGACCATCATAAGCACGATCATACAAAATAAGCCTTCATCATTCTCAGATGCCATCAAGCATCAAGTATGGAAGGATGCTATGACTGAAGAATATGAGTCTATTATGAAGAATGATGTTTGGGAAGTAGTTCGCAGACCCCAAGACAAGACAGTTGTTACTTCCAAATGGCTTTACAAGATAAAGTTGCAATAGATGGAAGTACGGAATAGTATAAGGCTTGTTTTGTTGCTCGTGGTTTCTCCCAGGAGGAAGGTATAGAATATGATGTGATATTTGCACCTGTTGCCAGATATACGACCATCTGCTTGATCATAGCCCTTGTGGCTTCACAAGGATGGAACCTACATCATATGGATGTCAAGATCGCGTTCTTGCACAGTTCGATCAAAGAAGAGGTCTGTGTGGAGCAACCCGAAGGATTTATGATTGAAAATCTCATGTATGCAGGTTGAAGAAGGCTCTCTATGGGCTGAAGCAAGCACCCCGAGCATGGTATGAGAGGATCTATAGCTACTTGATGAAGTTGGGATTCACTAGGAGTGAAGCCGATCCTAACCTTTACTTTAAGATTGAAAATGACAAGCCTCTCATACCGATGTTGTATGTGGATGACCTCTTTCTAACAGATGCATACCCTCTCATTCACAAATGTAAGAGGGAGTTGGCTTCTGAATTTGAAATGAAGAACCAAGGACTTGAAGTGTGGCAGAAGCCAAGGGAAATTTTCCTATCTCAAGGAAAATATGTGGTGAAGATTCTGAAAAGATTTAGTATGATGGACTGCAAGCTTGCAACTACCTCAAGGATCTTAACTTTCAAAAGTTATATGGTAGAAATGTCGGACTAGATTTGGGAAATGCCTCTGAGTTTCAAAAACTCATTCGTGTTGATGTTCTTGGTGAACCTCTGTTCAAACATATGTTTTTCAGTTATCATTGTGAGCTCATATTTGGTTGAGCCTCACTAGATTGGTGCCAAGAATCTTTTGAGATGTCTTCAGGACACAATCTCTCATGGATTGATATACACTGCCGGAAATATGAAACTGCATGATTATTTGAATGTTGATTAGGCAGGTAGTGTGGAGGATCACTAGAGCACTTTTAGTGATGTTTCTCTTTGGATTCTGCTTCGATATAATGGATGAGCAGGAAGCAGAAGTCGATTACCATAAGCGCCACCGAGACTGGATACACATCTACGAGTATGAACTCGTATGAAGCTGCCTGGTTGGGGAAGCTCTTCAGTGAGTTGTTTAAACACATACCACTATGATTCTCTGTAACAACCAGAGGTGGGATTCGATTATTGAGGAATCTCATATTCGTCGGTTGCTCCAACAAATAGACATCATCTGGGATATGGTAATTCGATGAGCAATGAGGCTCCATCACATTAAGATGATGGACAGGTCGATACACCTTGTCAAAGCCCCAAGGAAAGATCTAATCTGTGATTTTCCCAAACGACTTGGAGTCGTCAAGAAACCCTTGTACAAGGGTCCTGCATGTTGCATACATTGAGCTCTGGGAGCTCTGACGACTTGCTGTTCTTACTAAAGCAACATACAATCACAGGGTAACTCACCCTCCCCTGGTGGTGTGCACTGTAACAAGATGATTCTCTCTCTTGTGGAATAAGATGATTCACTCTCTTGTGGGACAAGATGATTCACTCTCTTGTGAAACAGGATGATTCGCTCTCCTGTGTAGTAGGATGATTAGTTCTCCTATGAGGCATGGATTGATGTGTTCTCCATGGCGATTGTAACAAGACTGATGTGTTCTCCTAAGAAGCCTGGATTGATGTGTTCTCGATGCTAATTGTAGCAAGACTGATGTGTTCTCCTGTGAGGTCTCGATTGATGTGTTCTCCATGGCGATTGTAGCAGGATTGATGTGTTCTCCTGTGAGGACAAGATTAATTAGTTCTCCTGTCGAGGCATCCTACCCATGCAGTCTAGGACTCATGGGAAGTACCTCTCATCTGATCAATGAGTAGTACTGATGGATGTATCGTTGTATCTACCATACTCCCTATGCTAGGATGACCTCCATTGATCTGGGATCAATGATACTGGTTTGGGACCAGTGGTAGGAGTTGTACCATACTATGACACTGACTTCGGGTTGGTTGAGACTGGTCTGGGACTAGTGGTACATACTCTGAGACTGACTTTGTGTCAGTGCAGTATTGGTCCGGGACCAGTCAAAGTGGTACAGACTATGACGCTGACTTCAGGTTGATTGAGACTGGTCTGGGACCAATGGTACACTCTCTAACATTGTGATACTGGTTTGGGACCAGTGGTAGGAGTGGTATTTGCTATGAAGCTGACTTCGGGTCAGTTGAGACTAGCCTGGGACCAGTGGTACGCACTCTGAGATTGACTTTGAGTCAGTGGAGGATGATACTGGTCTGGGACCAGTGGAGTTGTACTCACTATGACGTTGACTTCAGGTTGGTTGAGACTGGTCTGCGACCAGTGGTACATACTCTGAGACTAACTTTGAATCAGTATGATACATCCTCGATCATTTCTTCTTCTTCATAATTCGGACAAAAGCAGAGCAAAACAATACAGATCAGTACAGGGCAGAACAATACAAAGCAGAACAGGCATAATAGAGTAGAGCAGGGCAAGGGTAAGGTTGTACAAGGCAGTGCATTTGATGGATGAATAGTAACCACTGATAGACAGATTGCAGATGAAGTTCTCCCTAGTTGAGAGGGAATGTTAAAATTGACAACCAGGGCAAACTTCACGTGGGTCATCTTATTCATGGCTGATGATATTTTTATTAGATTCCTCTCGTCGAGAGGTGTAGGATTGATATAAAGATCATCCGATTCCGATAAGTATTCATTGAGATATGAATTTATTTTGATTATGGAATTATTATCAAGCCGACCTACAACTCATGTAGGCTCAGAAGCCCAATAGTCGCATCTATTCAAACACCAACGTTGTGTATAAATATAGAAGGAATTTTCCTCATTTGAACTCATTCATCTCATCACATCTCTCTCTCTCTACTGCGCAGAAAAGAGTCTCTTCTCTACTGCGCAGAAAAGGGTCTCTCCCTCACACATGTGAAGCTGGAAGCTGCCGAAACTGAAGTTGCAACTGCAGAAGTAAAGTTTGACTTGTGTGGACTAGAAGATCTCATCTGAACCGCGTTGTAGATTCATCTGAACCTCCTCTGAAAGTTGCAACTTTTGGTGGTGGAATCAAGTTAATCCGACGAAGGTTTGCAAGATATCGACTGCCCTAGTTTGAAGCTGGAAGCTACCAAA